>JBCJKH010036052.1:11790-22383 GCA_039877255.1 Loriculus beryllinus
TATGAATGCATATTTATAGGTACACATACATGGCTATGCATGCATGTATATCTATAAAGGCACCCTATATATGGTATATGCCTATATATAAAGGCACCCTATATATGACATATTTGTAGATATAGGTAGATATGACTGTACACTGAACTTGTCCTGTATATAGATATGTATGCATCTGAAATCAGATGACTTTGTCTTATCTTTCCTTCCATTAGAGAAAGGGACAGCTCTGTCCAACACTGCTGCCAGTAAGCAGTGCCTCATTCAAAATGAGACAGAAGAAGTGAAAACAGAACAAAACACAGTATATCTGAGACCTGTTGCTGAATGCTCACCTGCCTTCATCGGGAAAAGGAGGAGAATTTGGCACCAGGTAGAGAGAACACTGCAATTAGTGGAATGAATTTGCCTTTGATTGCTGCATAGCTGCCATGTGAAGTATTAGTCTATGGGAACACCTGGCCAGGAAGTAGTCCAGCTTTATCCCCAGTGGAATGGACTCTGTGCATTGTCTGTCCCACACTGTGCTGTGAGCTGAGAGCAGCTGGGAGGGGTTTGATGTTGGAAGGAACTCTTCTGTGCCTGAGTGCCTGCTTTTATCTTCGGTCCTTATTGTTTGATATAGTAAAAAGACATCCTATAAATGTCTTGGTAGTAGGAAGAATATCAGTATGAAGATGGAGATTAATAGGTATATTAATATTAATTGACTCAGATCTGAGGATCTGTGTTTGTACTTCAGCTGAAAATTTTGGCACGAGTTTGGCTTGGGTTTACCTATTATCACTTTATGGAATTTGTTTGAATTGTCTTTGATTTTTAATACTGGAGTTTACTTATGGTGTGATTTCCTTTCTTTTGGCACTGATTGGACTATTTTTATATACTTAGCAATCTTGCATGTTCTTTTCTCCTCCTTCTCCTTTGCATGAAAACAAAGTAATTTTCTGTGTGCTTAGACATCCCCAGAGTGCTCATCAACTTTCCAGAGCATTCATCCTGTGCTTTATTTCCAATATTTAAAAAACTAGAAGTTCATAAAACTCAAAAAGAAATATTTCTGTCTATGGATGAAAATAGTATTACTAGTTCTAGTGAGGGATGTTGAGTGTTTAGGGAAAATTCCAGTATCTAGCTTAAGAGTAAATAATAGCCTCTAAATAGGCTTTCATGATACTCTGTAAGTGAAAACACGTGGGGAGAATGGGTTTTATCATCCACTTTCTGGTTTTGTTCCTCTTATTTCCTGCTTTTCAGTTGACTCCATTCTCTATCCAGTGAGCAGTGTACTGAGTTTTGTTTTGCAGAAGTCCAGCTCCGATTTCAGGCCTCACTGTAAGCTGAGCGTCCCTAGACTTGCTAATTGGACCCTTTCAAAACAGACATAAGGGTTGTTTTCCCACTAAAAAGCAGTTCTGCCAGTCTCAATATACAGAAAGCCTCTTAAAGCTGAACCCTTTGCAGCCACAAGAGCATTTTTGTTTTGTTTATTTAATAGGGTTAAGATGAATGCACCAGTATTCAAAAACTGGTGCATTGTAGCTGTAAACCAGCTGTTCTGATAAATAAAAAAGCTCTGGACAAATCAAATATGCGGCAAAAGCCAGAGCCTACCTTTTACTGTGACACTGCTGGAAGGTTGCCTAGCTCTTATTACACCGTCGCTGGCTTCAGGCTTATAACAGTATAATTTATTCTTTAACATTTACCTTTTTTTACCAAAAAAATTATATCATTAATAAGAAACCACCTATGTCTAGAAACTGTTGAAGTGAAGATAAACCTAGCAAGCTAAAATTGAGCTTATTTTCATTAAAAGTACACATCATTTAGTATAATTATAGCATCCATCAATAAGCAGAAAGTGTGACACAAACAAAAATAGAACAAAGGGCAGGTTAAGACACAAGAACTTTGATAGACAGAATTTCAATTGCCAGTATATAAAAAGCAAATGGCATATGTTGGGTTTTTTGAGAGCATGTGCTATAAGTCATATTAAAGAATGGAAGGCTTTACAGAGCTTTAAATACTCCCACAGTTCTGGAAAAGATCCTGGAAATAGATCTGTAATGCTTTTTCATCCGAAGATCTCCAAGCGCTGTGCAGAGTGATGATTTAGGACTCAGAGCAGTATTACTATTTACTCTCTCAGCTGAGAATTCTGTGATGCTGTAATGATCAGGAACATTCTGCGTCTATATTTAGATATGCAAGGGCATGATTTTCAAAACTGCTGAATACCTGGTATTGTCCAGGCAGGAGTGATTTAGGAGTATAAATACTTAATTTTAAAACCTTGAACAATGCTTTAGAAAGTCTTACATTACAGAGCTATCAGCAGTAAATTGGCAGTTAAGATTTTTATATCAAGCAGGACTTGCGCTTGCATGAATTTACTGTCCAGAATGGTTCTGTCCATAGGAAAACTGAATTTTCCCTGAAGTTTTATTAACAAAACTTTTACTAACTTTTGCAGAATAAACATTTAATAACATTCAATAGTTTAACTATTGTCCTGCTTTAGCACATTCTTTGTTTTCCTTTTCCTGAGTTCTAAAGAGAGCAGTCCCCACTGCAGTTACCCATGTCTTTGCTGTTTCTGGGTTTGATGGTTGATGTGCAGTCTGTATTGGAGCAATACTAAAAGATCCCTCTGAAATCTCAGCTAAAGTAGAATCCTGCTGTCTTGCTTCTTAGTGGAGCAATTTATCTTTGTTCTTTTTAGATCTAATTGGATTCCAGTTTGTTTCTGGGTACAATTTAATCTGTGCAATGTTTGTAGTGGTGTTAAGCCTAGAGACCATCATCCTTTAAATGATATATAGTAATTTGAAATAACCTGAGAAGAAAAATGTATTTATCAGGAATTGAAGACTAGAGTATTTTCCACTGAGGAGCAATTAATTTATTTCCTTGGTCCATCAGAGCCTAAGTGCATTAAGCTCCATAGCATCCAGTAAAACCCCAGGGGCTGGTTAAAAGACAGCACAGTGGATTTCACACTGATTTGGAGATGTTTTTCTTCTATTTGTATGTAACATATTTACTTTGTAACTATTGTAGATTATCAAGAAGTTCATAAGAAATAAGGAGAAACTTGCTTGCTAAATTAAGGATTGAAATCCATTGTTATGGAAAGTCATACCATCTTTCTAATGTCCTGAAAATAATTCCAGGTAGGCTTTCAGTTGTAGAGATTGTAAGGCCGTACCTAAGGTAGGCAGTTCAACAAAGCCTGAGAGAGAAACATGTACCACGTTATGAACATAGAAAGCAGCTGAAATCGGACACAATGAGTTTGTTCATTTATCTTTCTTCAATCATTTTACAACCATGTTCTCTGGCATTAAGGCATTTTGGCAGAAATTACAATACTGGAGGGGAAATGGAAAGCAGTAATCTACAGGATTCTAGATGACAGTCCTGGGCAGTGAAAAGCACAGAACTGCTAATTATAGGGGGAACAGGCACAACTGCTGATCAGGATTTATTGGAGCCTTTTTTGTTAACGAATGGATATTGGTGTGCCTGGAACTGTGCACACATGGTGTGCTCTCGGGGTCGTGGTGTCTCTGGAATCATGCGGCTACGTGCTTTGCATCACACACAGTTGTGCTTCAGAACTGTGTGTGTGGACCTCTGCCATATGTCCAGGCTTCTGGTGCCTTTGGCTCCTTTTGGCCTCATTATTTTTTATCTAGAACTGTCACTTCTAGTGTTGTGATGGCTCACTATTCACTTCCAGAATTGACAGATTTACTGTAAATGTTGTAGGATGCACATGGAGCAAAAGAAGGGACACTGACCAAAACAAATGTGTTCTAGTTTCCCTTATGTGTTCATAAGGGAAAACCAAAACATACCAACAAAAACCCCTCAACCCTACCTTCTTATTCCTTATCATGGAGGTGTTAGTGCAGTTCCTCCCACCCCCTTTTAGTTTTCCTTATAAAGTAACTAATGAAACCTGTAACTTGCAATAAAACAATTTCCATCCAAAAAAGTCTATGAAGAGGTGGTGTTTTGTTTAACTGTATCATTGGTTAATCATAGGCAAGAGCAGTGTGGTATCTTATATCCAAGTTCTAATCTTTTGCTAAGTAAATTACTTATTAGGTATTATGAGTGACTGTTAAACACATAACAAGTTATTGTAGTGCAAAGACAATTTTCCCTTTAGAGAAGCATAAGTTTTGCTAGTAATTTTCTTGCATATTTTATAAATTTCAATATCTCATCTGACCTAAATAATTTTGCCTGAAGGAAAAGATGTAACCCAGTTGGAAAAGAAGGTTAAGTAGTTTACATCATACGTATTGGATTCACTAAGTGTATATGTGTGCACAATAACAGGACTTTTGTTGGGATGAGTTTTCTTGACTATGTAATATTAAGTCACAGAGAATTGATAAGGGGAAAACATGGGAGATCAGGCAAAATTGCTAAGAGTAATGTACTGCCTTAAAAATACATCAACCTATCTTTAAGGAAATAATTATTGGGCTCTTTATTGTGAAGGTCCTCCTGCCATTGCTTTGGCCAAACTAAGCATCACTCTGTCATGGTGTCAAATCTAAAGGATGGTGACCAGTTAAAGCATAGGATCTTGTGTTAAAATCTCTAGGAGGAGAAGCTGACTAGTGCAGAGGCTTTGTTGAAAGGTGTGTAAAGAGGCTCCCAAAAGAACAGCAAAGGAATGGTGAGATCAAGGCAGATAACCTTGCTAGTAAATGCTTCAGTTCTTGTGTTACAAAGTGATCCTATTGCAAAGAAAGAGCAGTACTTTGCTTTATCAGGCCTGTGTCGTGCAATCAATGTATCAGTGGTCATAGCCTCCAAAGGATAGACTCATGGATACTGAATCCAAGTTAGGCTTCTGGATGATAATGCAGAGGGGGATTATGATCTGTTATCTGTTCTAAAAGTGATTGCATTCAAGGAGACATTTTGAGGTTTGTTATCAGTGGGACTGGTCTCAGGGCACTATAAAAAGGAGAGAGCAGTTGTTTGTCCTGATTTCTATATGAAATACTAGCACTCTTGTCTTTGCCTGGGCAGGAGAAGAAAAGAAACCCTACTTACCTGAGAGTATAGTTTCCTTACTGGCTGAGGGAGGAACAGTTTGGGTTCTAATCCAGTTTACTTAAGCTTACTCAAATTCTTGAATCATGAGAAGACATGAGCCCATTCTGCAAAGTAGGTAACTTTCAGCAGGAATTCATTCTGTCTTTCCTCACCTTAAAAAATCAATAATGGATTATTTTTTTTTTTTTGTGATGGTATTTTGATTCATCTTTTTTTTTTTTTTTTTTCTTTTAAAACAAACAAATACAATGTTCTCTGGAGTTTCTCCATGCAAAAGGCAGTAGAGGATTTGTACCTTGCTCTTAAAATGCAGTTGGGGAATCTTAATGATCCTGTGGTGGTGTCTGAGATTAACTCCTGGAAAAAAACCCAAATCCCTTCTCCTGTATGGAAAAGCTGTCTCTTTGGTGCAGATATACCTGTCGTTTTGGATATCTGAAGTTAAGACTATGTACCGCATCCTGTCGACTAAGGAGATGATTTAGATCAACAACTCTGTCCAGCAAGTACCTGGAAAAGAAACATCAAGTCTGTATTTCTATAATACATTCTGGTTTGTCCTAGTTAAACTGGTCAAGGCAATCAAACATAGTTTGTCACTGAATGCTTATGAAATGTTTTTAGTCTTTGTACTTTTCATGGCTTGGTGGCAGTTTCTGGTAAGGTATGAGTTAACCAAACGCATGTCAGCATTGGTAGTAATGGGAGATTGTCAGCTTTAAAATGTGCAAATCCTCTTCTTCTCAACTCCTGTAACAGACAGACTTCAAACACATAAGTTGTTTGCTATTAACAGAAGCATTGCCACATTTGTTTTCAGAATGTGTAAAGTGGAAATTGCTGTCAGGCTACAAATTTATATTGCAAACCTCTACCTCCAGCAAATTTTTACAGTTAAATTAAGCAAGGCTTATCACTTAAACACTGATAGACGTCTTACTACAGCCATGCTAATGTGAGAATCCTTGGTAGGGCTTTTTGAGATACTACTAAACTCAGAAGACTTGCTTCTGTCCAGCTTAGTTTTTAACAGTTGATCAGCTGGACATCCAATTACACTGGTAATTGTGAGCTGGAGCTTCTGTGTCTTGGCTGTGCTCATGTAAGACTGACTGTCTCACCAGAGAGAGGTTTCTGTTTGAAAAAGGGTTGAAACTAATCTCAGTGTTTTCAAACATTTACATTTCCAGGGAAAATTAAGAGATGGCAAACACAGACTCTTTCTGCCTTCATTAATCTTCATCGAAGAACTTCTGAAGACCCTCATAGTCAAATGTGCAAAGGCGTGTAACAGCTGCCTTTAGAAAGACCTTTGCTCATTTGAAGCCTATGATAATTTTAACCAAATTTTAACAAATGTGTTAATAATGTATTTATAACACAAGTTTTTGTGTGGTGTTAGTGTTTGTGAGAGGGAGGTAGTGCTATAGTGCTCCATAGTTTCACCAGGAAAATAACTGCATTCTGTAGCAGTGGAAAGGGTGAAAATCCCTCCCGTTATTAACTTCACTTTGAACCACCATCCCGAGTTTTCACTGACATTTTGCAAGAGAGTGAGGATTAAAAGATTGATATACTTACATTTAAGATTTGGATATGCCATACATTGCAATTCTTTCACTGTAATAAAGTTAAGTACTGAAACACTCTAATGTTTAATTGTAAGGGATCTAAGTGATGTTTTAGTTTTCTTCTTTAACTTGATCAGGGGCTGAACTCTCCATATCTGCCTTCAGTGCAGCTCAAAGTTCAAAACTGTTGTTTTCCTTGCTCCCTTTTTTTTATGCAGAGAGAGCAAAGCAAAATACATGAGCTGTAAAATGCCAGCTGTGAAAGGATGATGCTTTTTAATAGAGTGATTTGTTCAGATTCTCTTCTTTCTGTCCTCCAGACCTGCTTTTGTTAACCAGTTTAAAATTGAATGTTTTGCAACAATATAGGTCATCTTTGGCTGGTCAGATTTACAGGAAGGAAGTCAAATACTATGAACAGCATATTGTATGGAAATCAGCAGCATAAAGATGTCCGGTAAATGGGACTTTGGTATGTACAGCTCATGTAATGTGTTTATTAACTAAGCACTGAAAAACAAAAGTGTGACTTTGAAGTTGAAGACATGGAGCTGACCTCGAGTATTTATATCCCCATCAGTTCTACAGTTGCTCCCTGCAGTTTCTGTCCAGGTTCCTCAACCAGCTGTATTATCCCCTTTTTATTGCCAGTCATTGATATAGTGATGTTAGCTGTACACAGCCATTTACAGCAGGTCGACTAGCACAATATAAAAGTAAAACCTTGCTTCAGGGGATTTGCAGATGAAAGACTTGAGCGGTGACTATATTCTGAATTTCTAAGAACCAGAATATAGCATAAACACGTTATACTGCCATGAAGTGCAGCATTTCTGTGTCTGGGATCAGTGCATCAGGTTCTTCACTACATCCCTTATCAGTTGCTTACCCTTTGCATGTTTGTTATGTACCCTCCCTTGCATGTAGCTTTCACAGCTTTATTATCCTGCGCACACAGCCTTTCATAGCACTTGGCCAGCTATGTCTTCTTCCTGGGGATCTTGGCTGAGAAGAATAATGATAATGAGATGAGAATATAGATATCACATTGCTTTGAGTGACTGCATGGTGAACAGTTTTGCCAAGAGCTGATTGTGAACACAGCTCTTGGTCTTTCCAGAGCAGGCTTAGTGATGGCTGACAGAGTCAGATCGCTGCCAACTGCAAATTTTGTGAACTAAAACAATGATTATGTTACTATGGACTGGAATCCTAATTGCAGCTAAATGCGTGTTTTCTGTGCCCTCCTTCTGCTTTGGCCTTGTCCCTAATTCTTAAAGCAGGAGCTAGCATGTACTGTTGATCTTTCTGAATTGTGCTGAGGGAGGAAAGCTGCCTATTGATGCATTTAACTTCTTTGAATGAGTGATGCTTTATAATGAGTGAACAATCCAGGCTCCCTTTCATCTCCTTATGTGCTAGTTTTTGATAATCAGTATGTGTATTAGTACATAACGCATCATATGAAATGGAATATTATTACTAACTTCTTCACATTTGGGAGGGGAGAACCAAGTGGTGGGATTAGAATGGCTGAATCCCAGAGGCAGGCTCAAACTGCCTTTATATTGTGCTCTGTGTCACTGATACATAGTGTCTGGGCAGTGATTTTAATAATAGGCTAATCTTGGTGGAGAGAAAAGGGAGAAGAGTAAATTCCACATTGCAATAAGTTATTCAAACAGAAAAATTAGCGTTTTCTTCTCCAATGTGTTATACAAAACAACAGAATTTTATCTTTACCAAACCCTAAATGCAGATGTTTCGGAGGGTAGAGCAACCAACTGACGGGAGTCACAACTAAGTGATGTGGAAATATTGAAAGTGAGTCAATTTTCAGTTCATCCTTTAGAAGATGGCATTCTTTGTCTTTCCCAGCTGCTTTCAAGCATTAGGGCTCAAATGACAGTTGGTTTTGTTCCCCCATAAGGCTGTTTGCTTTCTTTGAGGAAGCACCATTGACAACATGCAGCTAAGAACTGGCATAATTCACTCAGCTGTTGTATTCCTCACTTCTATTCTAGCATGGTACAGATCCTGTGCTCTGTTGCTGAGTATACCAGGAAAAGCGATGTTGAGTGTTGCATCTTCCTGTGCTTCCAATGTAACATGAAAGCAAGAGTCACTAAAAGCACCCGTCTTTGTTAGTATTTTTTTCTTGGAGCTTGCTAATTAAATCATTAAAATTTTATCTTCACTTAACCATGGATAAAGCCTTTTGAAACATTTAATTAGTATGCTGCAAGAGATACGTGTGAAACCAGAAGCATTTATATGGTGTGAAAGACGAGGATAGACTGAGGGAAAAGAATATATGAGAATGCATTTCCTTGCAACCAAGCTGCCTGGACTTCCAAACAGGTTAGAGATAGAATTCTAGTGTTGTCACTAAGTGCAGTTACAACTGAGACAGTGGCACTCACATGAAAATAGTCATAGCTAACCTATAGATCTAAGTGCAAATATATTCTAAATACGTTTTGCATTGCTGTGTGTTGTGGTTTTCCTTTAGTAGCATGGTCAGGGAAGTTACAGCCCCCACAAAACTTGTGCACCTAAGCCAGGTATTTATCATAAGATAAAACAGTGCAATAGAGTTGAAAGGACTGGTTTGGTACTGCTTTTGGAGCTAGGCAAAAATCATATACAGTGCAAAGTTTAACCTCATGATAAGGTAATAAGATTGCAGAGAGATGGGTTTATTGTACAAGCTCGTTTTTGAAGTCTCTTAGCCAAAGAAAGGAAATGAAATTTTGGTCATAACGTTTTGATGCCCATTACACTATTTATCTGTGATTCCTTCACCTGTTTCATAGGGAAAAAGGCCTGGCAGTACAATTAGGCAGAAGAGTTACGGTCTTGCACAAATGTTTGCAATAAACTAAAAACAAGAATAGCACTTAAGGGCACTGATAGCAATTTTTGGTTAATATCCAACACAGGAATTGAAGTCTGTGCTTGTGGCTGGAGCAGGGTTCAAATCTGAGTCTCATAGAACTCCTCTGAATACTAGTGTTACACAGGATGCCGTGTTACACAGGAAAAAGGTGGGATATAGTCCCTAAGTAAGCAAATATAATAATGTAGGAAACTTTGGGAGATGCTGTATGGCAGCTTCCAGTCCTATTCTGAGTGTTGGGAATCTGCCTTTGCGATGGTTTTGCTCAAGTAAGGAGGAAAGATCAAGAAAGGCTCATTAGTCTGTAGCTGCTTTTGTATCTTCTCTCAAAAGGGAGTATTTTTATTTTCTTTTTTAACTGCACCTCTGTTCTTTCCATAAATAAATTTCTTGCTGGCAGTTTTGCTGACAGACTGGCCTCCTCCAGGCGTTTCTCATATGTCAAAAAGTTCCAAGAGTTCTGCAGGAAACAACATTAAATTAGAATGAAGAAGAAAAACGCTTCTGTTTTCCCTCTGCTTTTTCCCATCTAACCTAAACTCTGCCTTGACTAAAATCTTATAAGGTCTGCAAATATCAAAACATCTTGCAAAACATCATTGCTGTTATTGTTGAGGTTACAGAAGTGCTGTAATAGGGATGTGTGCCTGTCAGCTCTAACAATGCGTAATGATGCAGTACTCTATTTAGAAATAGCAATGACAGCTCTTAACCTATTGTGTTTGTCGTAGGATAATAGTGGAGAGTAATCCCTTAATTTTGGTTAAGCACCATGAGTTTAATACTGCCCTAGAAGATAGAATCATAGGATTAAAGAAAATTGCAAAATACTTTTTGCTTGCATCTTTCTTTATAAAATTCTGTGTTCAGAATTGCAGTTCTGCAATTTGGACCAAGATCTAAATTCATGGTGAAAAAGAAGAATCATAGAATGGTTTGGGTTGGAAAGGACCATAAGATCATCCAGTTCCAACCCCCTGCCATGGGCAGGGACACTTCACACTAAACCATGGCACCCAAGGCTCTGTCCAACCT
>JBCJKH010036060.1:5520-27898 GCA_039877255.1 Loriculus beryllinus
GAGTTTAGGTTCTGTGAATAGAAAGTAGGAAACAGCAAGAACAAGTCAAATGTTAGTGAAAGCTTCAGTGCTTGCAGTAACAGCATCAGAATTCCTGCTTCAGAATGAAGTATCTAAAGCAGCTGCAAGGAAAGCTTTCCCGTCTCTTTACCGCCTTTCCGGGTTCTAAGAACTGGATCCCCCAGGGACAGCCCTGCATGCATAGCATGCAGTCTGGTTTTGTTCATTTTTTCAATGCAGGCCAGAAGCTTGATGTTTTCACCATTCAAACTACTGTGTAGTTGAACTAAGATTATGACTACATTTGGAACTAGAATAGAACTTCTCCTGTACTTTTCCAATACAGAGGTGCTAGCAATATCTGTCATCTCAGTGGCTTTACTCTTGACAATTGTCAAGATTGCGCTTGGTTGTTTCAGATTTTGCTGACTCTGTTCTTAAGGCTTATGTCGGTGTATGTATTTCAGCCAGGGATCCCGTGTCTTGTAGTCACAGGCAAATGAAATTGAGATGATGTCTTCTCACATGTTATGTGTATTTTTTATACTTCTTTTTATTTTCTCACTCCCTTTGAATAGAGAAGGTTCATGCAGAAATTGAAGCAGTTCTAGGACGTGACAAAGTTCCCTCTCTTACGCACAAGGCTCAAATGCCCTTCACAGAGGCAACCATTATGGAAGTGCAGAGGATGACTGCAGTTGTTCCCCTTTCTATTCCTCGAATGGCCTCAGAAACTGCTGGTAAGCGTTTCTAGGGACTTACTAATGCCATGTTTCTTTGGTGGTCTTTGGTCTGATGGGACCTGTAGTGAGAATTTACCAAGACCTCATTTACCTATTAGACATGTAACCCATGTATGTAAAATGCCATTTATAGAGAGTAGGTGGGCTTGAGATACTCCTCTATTTGAGCAGCATGTCTGATCTAACATCCAGAAGCATTCTAATTTAGAGCAGTTTCGTTTCTGATGGTCAGCTTGTGTTGACTGTTGTGGTTAGTGGTCATTGGCAGCCGAGACTCCACTTCCACACCTGAAACAGCAGAGTTGGTTTTGGCCATCTGACACATCAAGGTCTGAAAACATCAATTTGGAGCAGTTGATTTGCTAAATCTTGAAAAGATTATACCATTGAGCTCCACATCTACAGGAAACAATAATAAATATCCTTTTCCAAGTCATCTTGTTGGCAATATGTTTTCATTAAATGACTCACAGGCTTAAGCGAGTGAGAGGTACCAACACTTGGCTTTCAAACCCAGTACCGCATTGATCTGCTTTTAAAATGTTTTGGCTTGCAGGACAGTGAGGTGCAGCAAGCTGAAATGAGATGAGTCACTTCAAAACCCTTTTGCAATAAGAGTTCAAAACTCCTTCTTCTACCTTTGCTGTGGTGGAGTTTTGTGACAGCACAGGAACAGGAGGAAACTGCTTCACAGTATTTTTGATGCAGCAGCTAATTTCTAATGATCACTGCTGCCTTTTCCCCACAGGGAGCTGCTCGTGTAACAAAATGTCTTTCCAGCTGCTCTGGCCTGCATGATTTTGACTCAAGTGGGCTAGCATAGATCAACTTTGCTTTAAGCTCCTGCTATATCTGCATCCCACAGTTAGGGATCAGTGTTGGTTTTTGTGACACCTTCAAGTCATCTTTTTGGTAGTATAAGTCTCCCATGTTTACTTCTAGCATCTTGTCAGATCCTCTGTCTCTGTGCTTCTGTTTAAAGTGCTGCAGGGATACACTATTCCTAAGGGCAGTGTGATCGTGCCCAACTTGTGGTCAGTACACAGAGATCCTAACATTTGGGAGAAACCAGATGAATTTCAACCATCAAGATTTCTGGATGAAAATGGCCAACTACTTAAGAAAGAGGCCTTCATTCCTTTTGGAATGGGTAAGATATTCACATCCAGTCAGTAGCTGTTTGGGAAGGTGGTGGTGTTTCAAGTGTAGGGCCTTGGAGGTGTGAGGTGTAAAAGTTGTGCATAGGACCAGTTGTAGAACTTGTTTTACTATTACAGTTAGTGGCTTGCAGGGTGGGTTGGGTTTCTCAAGTCTCCAGTTGCCAGGCAGAAACGAGAAATGATGAATTCTCCCTTGATAATACTTTTGCTGCTAATATGAAGCAGTACAGCTGAGCAAGGCTTATATTCAAATATGAGAGACCAAAGCTTCAGAGTTGATAGCTTGATAATTGCTTGAGCTTTTTTGTGTTTGGACTATGCTAGCATAGGAATTGCATGCATGTTAACAAATGGATGAACAGTGTAAGACCAGTAATATGTCTCTTCTAACTGTTCTTTAGGTAAACGTGTGTGCATGGGAGAACAGTTGGCAAAAATGGAGCTGTTCTTAATTTTTGCAAGTCTGATGCAAAGCTTTAAGTTTTTGTACCCTGAAAATGCTGCAAAGCCATCTATGGATGGAAGGTTTGGTCTAACTTTAGCTCCATGCCCATTCAACATAATAGCTTTGAAGAAATGATACATCAAAGAAGATTACACAAAGAAATACTACACTTTTAAAATCCAGCTTTATTTTGTTTCCAGCTTATTTTCTTACTTTCTTCCCAGAAAAACACCAACTGCATAGGCTTTCATAGTCAGTGAGAATGATCCATTTGCACTTCTGGAAAGAGAAGATTTTTTTTGGCCGCTGTTGCATTCCACAGACAAACAACAGCATCGTTTGCAATTTGATATTAAAACTAGCTGAGCTTAACCCCTCTGTCTATAAGCTCTTATTGTCAGTTTGTGAAATGTTAATTATGGGAGAATGGTCCAAAACATGTGTTGATGTTTTAGCAAATAGCAATTTTTATTTTGGTAAAACCAGTACGTAAATATTTATTTTACCAAATGAGTGAAGGACATCATCGGATACCACAGGGATTAACGAGCGACAGGGTATTAGCATTTTCTGTGTAAAGAAACATTGTAACTGAGCTGAACTAACAGCAAATTGGTTTTGGAAATTAGTAAATGACACTTCTTTTAACTTTGGAGGTTACTTCTTGCAAGTAACTCACAGGTTTAGATTGGATCTAATCAGTGTGGATTCTTGGATCCAGACATTCTTGGCTATCAGTGCTTACTATAAAGAAGCAGGTACCAACTCTGAAAACTCAGGCTTGGAGGACTAATGAATCCTTAAATATACCATGTTCTTAACATGAAAGCAGTGTGCAGCATCTGGATGCAGATGTTCTCTCTCAGAATATAAATGAGAGCAGATTTCTGTAACAGGAAACAGCAGAAGTCTGTACTCTTGTGCCAAGCAGGTATTCCAGACATCTGTGCTGCCACTTCACATTTGTGGTTTTCCTTACGTCAGCAGTGGTTGCAGTGTGGATGAGACCAACAGCCCGCTCATTGGGGAAAACTCTACGTGCATAATCCTGACGCTGGGGCTTGCACTTGGTTTTTTCACTTACAGGCAGTGTGAACAGTACTGTCACAACTTGTTTGGCTTTGGGAACTGGAGTTTTACTTCAAATATGGCATTAATATGGCACTGCACATGTGGGTCTTGCACTTTTAGACAAGGAACTGGAAATATGACAAACTTGACATTTGAATATAAAGACTTTATCTTTTGTATGGAGTAGAAATACTGTTCATAGAGTATTACTGTATCAGTACCTTACTCTTTTCACATGCAAAATTCTAGTTCTGTTCACCACTGTCAAACCAATTACCAAAGAAACCTATTGTTAGGTGTTTCACAAGGGGGCACTCAGTCTTTCATTTGAAAGATCTTGCAAACATTGAAATTGATCTTTTGGGAGACATGTGACAAATAACCTTTAAATAATTGTTCTTAATCATCTTTAAATCACTTTATATACACCTTTTGATCTAGCAGTACTTTATATGACATGAAGTTAAGTATGTAAGTATTCTTTTAAGGAGATACGTATTTTTTCCACCCCTCATTGAAGATCTAGAAAATATCTGCAGTCCTTCTAATGTCAAGTTTACAAGACTGGAATGTAAAGTGGAATTGGGAATTGCATAGCAGAAATTAAGCCTAAATTGTAAAGGAAGAATCGACTCTTCAGCTTTACATTAACCTCTGGTTTTGTCACTTTTTAACTTGGAAGTTTTAAAACCCAGGTAGTGCCTAGCAAAAACTGTAACGTAGTTATTTTGGATTTAAATTAAGGTTTTCTGTTATGTGTTTTGGGTAACATAGTGTCTTAATTTCTGGATGATGTGTTTGGTTGGTTGGGTACCTCACTATTTGTGTAACAACTTCCAGTTCATATATATGCTAACTTTTGACTGTAGCAGTTAGCCCTTGTTCATGTTAAAACCTTTTTCTTTGGGGTTTTCAAAAATGTCATACGTAGCATGGTAAAAGTTGAAGTTTGTGCCAATGCTAGTAAACTTGCACTAAGCACTGACAGTATTGGAGTAATAAGCACTTATTTCTTTAACTTTCTATTTTTCAATTAATAAATAGACTTTGTACAGTTGAGATTTTTGTCTGGAACTCCTTGAAATGGTGTATGCTTAATTGCGAAGCTGAAAGTGCTAATAATATTTACCTTTCTGTTGAAATGCCTCTTTCAGCAACATGATGATGTGTGCAACTGATCGCTTATGTAAAATATGTGTCCTTTTAATCAATGAGGACACATTTGAAAAGCACTTTAGTTTTTTTTACAGATTCCAAAGAAGGCACAATGCCCATAATCCCCTAGGTGTGGAATTGTACACGATTGTGCTTGTTTTGCCTGCTGGATTTAGTTTAAAATGTCACCTTTGAAAACTATCCTTTCAAAATTACCCTTCTACAAGTAGCACTTTGAGAATGTGGATTTTGGTGATACATATCATCAAAACGCTGCACAGTGCGACGAGCTGAAACTACTGCTGTGAAGGAGCAACTGTGTCGATGTCTGCCAGAATGCAGGATGCTGTTGGGAGTGACAGTAAAGACCAGCCTTTCATGCCTTCCAGATGCACTGAAACTTTCACAGGATGCCATGAGAGTAGCTAAACAACAGCATAAAAGTAGTGAAATGTTTGTTGTTGTAAAAGTGTGTTACCATCTTTGGTAATCTGTAAGTAAAAGTGGTAGCAGATTTGGGTTGTGTTTGTAAATGTATCCTTCCTCTCCCTTTTTTGGGCAGAGGAAGCATCTCAAATGCCTTGTTGAAAAAAAGTATGTTTATATAAGTGAATGGCTATTTCTGAATGCTGAAAATGTCTTTATTTCTAAAAGTGACTTCAGACTTTACTTCAATGTCATTTTATTTTTAATAAAGTAATTTCCAAGTAAGTTATTTTAATGAATTCCGCTTGTCGTTTGAGCTTGTGATGTTTGGTGGTTTACATCTTACAAAGAAAGCTTTTGAGTAAGAGGATGTTATGAAATGTTTTGGATGAGGAGTGGAGAAGGTGGGAGAATAAAGTGGAACTGGGATAATACAATGCCAGGCATGTTATGTTCAAATGCAAATGTTTCAAAACCACTGCTACTCAGAATAAAAGGAGAGGGAAGAGTAGAGGTGAGGAAGATAGAAGGGCAAATGAGCTGTCACCAGGAGATGCACTGTCTGAGAAACGATGTGGGAAAGAGTTTAAGTGTGATTTTTGTTGGACTCCTGGTGTAGAGTGGGTCAGAGGAGGAAGGGGATGCTCAGGGAGAGCTTGGGGTGGGGAGCAGATTGCCTCTGGCCTTGAGGGAGTCCAGGGAGAGGCAGAAGATGCTTGTGTGCAGAGAGGGAGGGAGGGCTAAGATGGAGGTGACTGAAGTGCTGGTGTCAGTGCTGGTGGAAGTAGCAAGAACTGAGTGCTTGGAGCCACAGCCGTGTGTGGAAATCCTGTGTCTTACACCCTGGAGTAGTTTACAGGTAACTTGTCACAGTACTATATATTTCTTTTAGGTAACTGCATAAGTTACCCACTTAGCTGTCATTTATACACACGGAAAGGTAACTGAGTCCTTGGGTAAAGGTGGTTCCAGAGGCCACTTGCTGTTCCTGACTAATGTGCTGTCAGATGAGAGCGAGTGAGGAAGGAGGGGATTTTTTGCATCGCACTCTTGGTACAAAGTGTAGAGCTATGAGAACACTTCTTTTGTCTGAAGAAAGCAAGTTGCTTAATGTTTACCCTGATGCTGACTCAAACAGAATATGCTGCAATTGCTGGATTATCAAGTACCCATGTTGCTGACTGAAGTACTGGTCCTTTTGGTACTTAGATGGAAAGTTATGGTGGTAGTCTGCACCCGGTGTGCTTCAGCCATTGGTGTTTATAAAGGAAGGATTATAATTTTTAATTTTACTGTATAGTTGTGCTAGCCTGAAAATAAAATCTCCTCCTAGTCTGACAACACTCATCTTACGGAGCACTTCTAACGTTGAGAAAACGAGCAGTGCTACAGAACGTGACCGTTTGCGGGCTGTGCAGTGACCTCTGCTGCAAGGACAGACTCTGGAGCAGCCTGCCCCAGCCCTGCCGCTGCACAAGCGCCAGCCTGGTTCCTCTTCAGCAACCACGAACAGCGGAGGCGCAGGACTCAACCCGGGCCCGGGGCGGCCGCCGCCGACACCGCTCCCCGGGGCGGAGCGCCCCGCTCGCCCCGCCCGTCCCGGCCCCGCTGCCTCCTCTCGCCCGGCCGTCCCCGCTGCGCGCCGCCGCCATGGCCTTCGCCACCCGCCGCTTCGTGCGCGCCGCTTCCTCCTCCGCCGCCACGGCGGCCGCCAAGAAGCTGATCGTCAAGCATGTGACGGTCATCGGCGGCGGCCTCATGGGCGCCGGCATCGCCCAGGTGAGTGCGGCCCGGCCCGGTCCTGAGGCGGGACAGGGGTGAGGGGGAGGCGGCGGCGCCATGGCGGCTGCAGGGCGGCCGTTGCTCGGCGAGTGCAGCGGGAGGGAGCCACCCGCTTCGCTGAGGGCTGGCCGGGTGAGGCGGGGACGGCGCTGCCGTTGTGCTCACCCGACAGACGCGCTCTGCCCTCAGGGGGGACCCTTTTCCGGGCAGGAGAACCCCGGCTTCAGCCGCCCAGCGCTCCCGCGGCCCCGTCGGTTCTTGGTTCCTAGTGAGGGAGCCGAGCGGGGTGTATGGCAGCAGCTCGAGGCCGCGGGGCGTCACGTGCCGGGGCCAGCCGCCGGCCCGGCCTTGCCGGCGACCTACACGGGTCGAGCCGCCGCTCCGAGCTGTGAGGCGGGAGCGGTGTTTAGAGTGAAACAACGACAATAAAATAGCGCTTTCCCGAGCCTATTACAGTTCATGGGAAAGTCATTTCATGCTTCCGTCCATGGCAGTGTTCAGAGCCAGGTTGGACGGGGCTTTGAGCAACCTGCTCTAGGGGAAGGTGTCCGTTGCCCATGGCAGGGGTTGGAACTGGGTGAGCTTAAGGTCCCTTCCAACCCAAACCCAAACCCTCCTGTGATTCTGTGTTGTGTTTGTGTGAGCAGTGGTGGCTGCTCTTGCACTGGAGAGCTGTACCTGTGTGCAGCGAGACCTGACCATGACCCTAACCCATGAACCAGCTGAAGCGTGCGGTGGGTCTCACCCCATCAGCCTCCCTTTTGCAAGGGAGCCAGCATGGGCAGCATGTGCTCATTGCACCTCGAGCATGAGGGCTGCTGAGGGTGTGGAGGAACGTGTCCTGGCTGCTGTGTTGGCAGACCTGTGTAAGTTTGGGGTTTACTGCTGCTTTGGGGGAGTAGAAAGTACTGCTGCACCCCTGCTGTCCCGTTGCTCAACCTTCAAGCTTTCTGTTCTCTTGCTAATCAGCATGTCTTCAGGTCAGACAGTTGGGCAAGAAGAACCAAGGTCAATGCTATAAATTGTTTAAGGTGGTTCTTAAGACAACGTGTGGGCTGCTTATAAACCAGGCAGTGTGTAATAACATTTGGAAAATACTGGTCCAGGGAGCTTCTGACTTGCCAAGGAACAGATCAAGTGACATTTTACAAGTTAATAAAGTAGACTACAGCATTTAAAATGGACATTTAGCTGTCAGTCATCTGCAGAGTTATGAAGTGGGTTTTTTTTACATAGGACTTACTTTCCCAGTGTTTAATCTCAGGCCTTTGGCTTTCAAGCTCGTCTTTAACTTGATAGTTCGGGGCAAGACTGAATGGTCCTGTCAGTGATTTAAGATTTAGATATTTGTCTGCTTCACAGAAAGACCTTGTTGCCCAAGATACCAGGGTAGCTCAGCTCACAGACTTCACAAAGAATGACTGGAGGATGAAGGCATCCACAAGTGAAACCAGATAGTGAGGTTGGAGTTCATAGATAGTAGTTCTCGATTTTAATGAATTAATGGTTTTCCTTCTCAGGACTGAAGATTGCTCACATCCCTGGCAGTAGGAATGCAGGGGATGTTTCTTTTTTTTGCTAAGGAATTAGCTAGTTGTTTATTAACTTGTCTGGTGAAACCTCTGCTCTGTATCTTGATACTGGAACATGAGGTTTCCACTGAAGGAGCAATCAAAGAACAACTATGGAGAAAGATTTTGTGGAGCAAGATGAAAGATTTGAGGCAAATGCACGCTATGCAAAGGTTATAATTCTGCAGGAAAAGTAAACTCGTTTGCATAATCTACACATTTTCAGAGAGTGGCTTGTGCAGGGAAGCATGTTTGGTATTTGCCTGGAACAGAGCTTGCAATCTTCTACCACTGTTAAGGACCAGGCGTGATTTTGCTGACCATCTGCCTCCAATGTATCAATCTGAAATTATCTCAAAGCAGAGATGATTAAAACACTGAGTGGGGTCTTCTCCATACGCTGTTAATGAAGCTTTTCCTCCTTTTTAGAACATGTAAGGAGTTGTCCCTCCTCTTTACTTTCTTTCTCATAATGTCAGGAAAACCTAACCTCTGCTAAAATGTATGGCTGAAAGCCAGGGGTTCATAATTTCTGATACAGAAGCACTTCTGTATGAGAAAAGCATTAACTGACTCCCCAGCACTCTTTTGTTACTTAGTATTCTTCAGATCATTTCAGAGTGAGTGAGCATGTGTGAATTACAAGATGATGATATGACCCTTCGCCATTTTTCTTATTATCCATGTAAATATGGTAAGAATGAGATGGGAAAAGGGAGATGTTAATTTTTCTAGGATTTTTCGTGAGCTGGTCAGTAGTGGGGTAGTTGTAGGTGGATAATCAGTGAAGGATCTGTTATAAATGTGCTTGGTATTGATTTTTTGTTTTCTGAAGAGTGGAAGGTCTTGCTTTACTGTTGCGAATAATCAGTAGCAGATTAAGTGTTAGGAGTGCAAGTCCAAGCTTGGTCTAAATGTTGGGGTATTTTATGATTCAGTTGTTTTGATGAAATGCCTGTAGAGAAAACAAAATAACAAAAAAAATAAATAAAATAAAGATGGGTAAAGACAATGTTCAGCTGCAAGCTGACATGTTGTTGTTGTTAAAGCTATACTGCTGCTGTCCAGAAGCAGTGTGGTATTTCTTTCTTTGATGGATTTTACTGAAGCAGCTTGGATGAGAAAAGCACCATGCTTTTCTTCAGGAGAGATCTCTGTATTTTTCGTTCAGGTAGGCTTGTTGGAATAGGTCTTGTGGGCACAGGAGAATCTTTAGTCTCCAGTTGCAGGGTTAGATGTAAAGTAAAAGGTTGCAGGAGAGAAGCACCTAAGTTATGTGACTTCAGAAACAGCCAGTGAAACCATGTTTTAATCTTGTTTTCCGCAATTGCTGTACTACAACTTGTTAGTTCAAGGATTCTGAAGGCAAAGATAGGCTGTGGCTAACTAACAAGAGAAACAGAAATTAATGAATGATGAAGTAGCAGATAATGAACAGCTGGTTTTTAATAGGCTGTTGCAATGTGAGAATGTGGCATTGTGTGTTTGAAATTAATTGAATACCAAGCCAAAATGCAATGCAGTACTGCTGTAGTTGAGCCAGTGTTTGTGCCAAGTACATAGTAAGGGGTGTTTGCAGGCCACTTGGGTCTGTGCAGAGTCCTGGAGTAGCAAACGTTTCACTGCTACTCCCAGCTCCACTGTCACCTTCCTGTTGTTGAGACATGCTCATGGCCAATCAGCAGAGTTGTTACACTTCGACCCAGCAACAGAGGGTTAGCCATCCCTTACGCCTCTTGCTCACCCTGCCAGCATTCAGGTTTTGTTCACAGCCCTTTTTCCTTCTAAGATCCAAGGATCACAGCTAAGCTACTTGCTCTTTTCAATACAGCCATTTGTCTTCTATCCATAGCAGCAGAATTCATCTCCCTCCAGGTACAGGTACTGTTCTGTAGACAGTACAGGGGGAAAATGGATTTCTTTTTCCTTTTGGATTGCTTTTTTCCTAAGCTGAGACCTTTATTTCTTCCCCTCTGCTCCAACTGTGTGTGGGATTTTATGATTTTTATTTTTTTTTTTTAGTAAATTGCAGTAAGTCTCAATTCAATGTTCTTTATCTCTGTTTTGCCTAAATCATTGCACAACATTTTGCCTGCCCAAACATAAGTCAGTATGGTTGGTGATTTTATGGTACTGATGATACTTTTATCTTTCAGGTTGCAGCAGCCAGTGGTCACACTGTGGTGTTAGTAGACCAGTCAGAGGACATCCTTAAGAAGTCTACAAAAGGAATTGAAGAGAGTTTGAAGAGAGTGACAAAGAAGAAGTTTGCGGATAAGCCTGAGGTTGACATTGTCTTCTTTATTCCTCTGGGAAAGCTTAGAAGAATGAAAACTACCATACTGAAGTTCTGAGATTTTTTGCATTATAGAGCATTCAGTATAGAGCATGTTAACATACTGGCTTAAGAAGAAAGCTGTTTCCAGTGTGCTGAAGAACTTGGGTTTTCTGTTTCTGATTCAAGGAGTTGGAAAGATATCTTACCTGACTTTCTTTCCTTTGTAGACTTCAGCCTTGAGATCAAGTTTTAAAACAGCTTGGTGACCTTTGTAACAGATGCTTAATGGGAAATGGTGCCAAATTATTAATCCTAATTTAATGGCAAGATACCTTTGAGTATTTACCTGGGGGATGTACTAATTTGTCCAACAGTGAATAGTAACAAAAGTGGTTTAATACATTAGTAAGGAGACTTTCTCCTGGGCCCCAAGACATGGATACAGAATTACTACAAAGTAAATGATAGTGGAGGTTTAACTGCTCTGCAGTAACATGAATTGGATAGGTTGCATGCATGTTACTGAGTAAGATTTACATACTGTAAGTTACTGTGGAGCAGTTGGTGCATCTATATTTATGTCGTAAAGGTTTTTTATTGCTGTGCTTGCTTCTCTAAATTCCACAACATATTCAGTTCTTCCTTTGATACATATTAACGTATATATAATATACTGGCATTGATGATTACCAGCATGAATGATGCAGCAGACAAAGGAACTTCAAAAGGGCTTGTTTGCATGAGGAACTACAGAAAAAAAATTATAGTGATATCAGGATAGCCAGAGCATACATACATAATTATGTGGAGTCTTTTAATCCAAAGTAAAATTGTCCACATAATTCTTGCATTTCCTATATGACGTTATACTGTGGAGTGCAGGTATGTTTTTTAGTTACACTGTGTCTCCATTTACTCTTTACTTTGTTTCTTGGAACTCCTTGTAATGGTATATGCTTAGTTACATAAATTGCACTTTTTTTATTTCTGTCCTCAAAAACGTATCAGTGATAGGCAGATTTACTAGTCAGAAAACAGATTATTTTTCCTCACATTTGCGCTGAAACTGTAGTGAATGCAAGTCTTTTCCTGGAGTGTTCATGAACTAGTGCATAATCCATTCATAGGAGTGAAACCAGATAATCACTGAATAAAAACAATGCAAAAGTTTGAAACTGGAAGAACTCCTCTTTATGGAGGGTAAGTCCAGGTTGTAGAAACTACTGATTGACCAACCAGTTGTTAATTCAAACCCTTATGCTGAAGGCTGGACTGCAGCAAATAGTCTTCCTAAAAGAGTGAATTCAGAGGTCTCTTATTTGCTTCAAAACAATTTAATTGCTAGGATATTTGATTGGCTAGGAAAATTTTGTCAGTGAAAGCATCGAATCTGTACAGAACTTTCTCACTGACTTGGAAATGTGGCAGACTGCCTCAAATTTTCAGGGCTCAAAAAATCTTCGGAGCATATAAGGGGTTTTTCACGTGAAAATAAGTGAAATAATTGTAACCAAACATTCCAACTTCTTGGAAATGTTTCAGGCTGGTGCTGAGTTCATTGAGAAGACCTTAAAGAACCTCACAACAAGCACAGATGCAGTAGCAGTGGTACACAGCACGGATTTGGTGATAGAAGCTATTGTTGAGAACCAGGAAATTAAAAATGAACTCTTCAAGCAGCTGGATAAGTTTGCTCCAGAGTATGTGTATTTTTCCTGTTACATTTTGAAACTTAGACCTTTGTATCTCTTTAATCTTACACTGTTAGTTCTTCATTTTCTTAGCTGCTTTTTTTTTATAGCAGGAGTTTTTCTCCCATAGACTAACTTCAGACTGTCATGTGATAGAACAGTTGTGCCAGGTGCGTATGTTACAAATGCTTTCAGCTGCTTTCAGTTCATTTACTTGTTGCATTGCTTCCTTTGATGTGGTTTCAGGTATGTTTAGTCATAAAGCTTGTCCATCTAACTCACAAGTTCAAATCTAAATCCAAACACAAATACACAACAGTAGAATAAGCTTGTCCTGGTACATATGGGGTATGATTAAATCCCATATTTAAATAGGAAGTTGGGATGGTAAGGTACTTGCTTTCAGTATGCCTGGCATGAGCAAGTTTCAAGAAATCTAAGCCTCTTACCCATACAGTCAGCTCAGCCATGGCTTAAGTTTACTCTGTATTACAAGAGTTTGGAAACAGCTCATTGCTCTTTTATTTGGAGTAAAAGTATAAATAACTTCTTAGCATGCACTTGTTCAGTTACTTACAGTCTCTGAAACTTTCTTTGAACTGTATTTGATAACTGCTGGAAGTTACTGTTGAATTGTCTCCAAACACAAAATGCTGTTAAGCTGAGCATGCAAAAGCTGATCCTTGTAATGCATGACTCAGGATCACAAGACCTTGACTGCTTGCAGGTGGAGGTTTTAACCAGTACAGCTAAATCTGAGGGTATAGGCTAGAGGAATTTTAGACTGTCTAACTAGAGAACTAGGCAGGTTGCACCTTAAATATGTTACCATTAAGTTGACATCAGCCTGGGGAGTTTTTTATGTTGTCTCATATTGTTAGTTATCTAAATGACCTGGTACTTTTGAAAACAATAAAGGATCACAAACAGTTGTGCACTGAGCACAGGGTAACTTGCCATTTACCCTTGGTCTGGCAGACAGACATAAGTAGCTGCCTTCAGCAATTAGCATGGTACCTTGTCATGATAGATTGTGCTTATTTTGAGAAAACAGACCACAGTCTTTGTTCATATTCAGCAGAGAAAGCTAATGAGCAAATCAGAGTGTACTAAATGGCAAACTGTCTAAAACCAGTCAGCATGGAAAAGTGGGCACAGGGACTTGGAGGCTTCTTTAATAATATGTCTATTTGGAACATACGGAGCTGGTTTTTTGTAAGAATGAGCATAGCTCAGATCAGCAAGCATAGCTGCCTTGAAACATCAAATTTTACGTTACAAGAGTGTTAAAAGATACTGGGATATGTTCAGATTAATGCTCCTTCCTGTGGCAAAAGGCATAATTTTGCAGGGTTGGCAAAAATGACATTAGACAAGAAGCCTTCCCTTTTAAAAGAATTGGAAATGGTGATAAACATGCAAGCACCTTACATGGAGGATAACGAAAAGGGTAACTGTCCAGGTGGAGCGGTGTGTGCTGTTTCCTGGATGCCATCAGTGTGAGAGCGTGCTGGTTTATGTTTCTGGAGCTTTGCAATATTGCTTGTGTATGTTATATTCCTCTCAATGTTACACTCATCCTCCCAGTATGATAATTGTTACTGAGTTACATGGTCAGCCTCTTCAGAGCAGGTGATACAGCTGGTTGCCCACTCTTTAGTTTTGTTTTCTTTTTGAATTGAGTCAGTCTCACCTTTCCATTTTGGAAAGGTCAGACTAGGGTTTTGTAGAATATTCCCACATTCTCTGTGGCCTTTAGGCATTTAAACACCACAGGTCTTTTCCAATCAGGATCATAATGAACATGGCTAAAGAATTTTGGGGTATCCACTTTAAGACCTCTTCTCTATCTGCTTTCTGAGTGGTAGGAATACCCATCAACATCTCTCAGTCTAGGATTTATTTGTAGACATAGAAATTCAGCTAGGTACTGACAGTGGTATTCAACCGTTCATTGTGTTAAAAATCAGTGTTCTAAAGTGTTGCAAAAGAAGTGTTCAGTGTTCCTGCTACAACTGTGTAACAGCTGGGCTGTAAGGGTAGGTATAATTGAAATGGTGCATTTCTCTTGTGCGTGATTCTGCTTTTAATGCTGTCCCCTGACTCACTAGATGTCACCAAGAGAAAGCATACTGGTGCCTGGGAAAGCATCACTGAGGCTTCACTAGTGCCGTTGCTTTCAAATGCGTTCCAGCTGTGCTGTGACCTGAAGCATAGATTGTGTGGTTCTAAGTCACAGAGGCCATGTAAATTCTGTTTTTGAATTCAGTTTGAACCAGTTGGTTGGTCAAAGCAGAAAGTGTAAATAAAATGTCCTTGTACACAATACAAATCTAATGCTTTTTTCCACAAGGCTTTTTGTTATGTGAGGCTACAGTATTCACCTGCAGAAGTGATGCTGAGACAATTATTTTAAGTGAACCCAGATATAAACAAATCAACGTGCTAAATTTTACATGAATATTTGAATTCTTCATGTACAGTGGCAGGTTTTTAGTGAAGATAAGTGTCTTTTGGATGCACTGATCTTCAGAGGCCAAAACTATGAGGTGTGTAATACTCTTTTTAGTACCCCACTCAGAACAATGTAAGGCTCAATTTATGGTGGAACAATAACAAAAGAATATTTGTAAGAAGTGTAAATAGGAATTTTCAGAATTTTTTTTTTTATTTTCTTCTCTGTAATACATGCTTACAAACTGAGAAAGCATAATAAAAAATAAAAATCTGGATTTTTTTAATCTGTAAAAGGACTTCATGTGTCTTTTAAAATTCTTGTGATGTAGCGTGTCCTTTGCAGTGACCTGTGCATGGCAGGTTTTACCTTTCCTCTGTTTTTTGTTTTCCATCAGCTTTTTGCTCTGGTGGTAGGTTTGCTTATCACATCTGCCAGTGATTATTGTAGAAAAAAAAGAATCAAAACTTTTCTTAACGCTCTGACACGCATTTTTGACGTGGCAAATCATTGAGCTTCCATAGATGTGCAAATGATTCACGATAAAAAAATACCATTCGATTTCCAGATTTGCTTAGGAATTAAGTGGAACAGATTTGGGAAGCTAAGCATTTTCTACTCAGAGTCTTTTTTTTTCCTATCTCCTAATACCAATATTCAACATGCTTACTCAGAAGTCAGAAACTCATGCACCCCTTCCAGTGGTTGTTTCATCATTGCTGTTATTTATATCTCAAAACAAGGATGGTGATAATCTGCAGGAATATTTCTGCGAATACTATGGATGGTTGGCTGATGTATGTCTACTTATGTTTAGTGCACCAGTCTCCTGCTGACAGGAAAATAGTCATCATTTACACAATTCATATATTTCTTTTTTTCCAGGCATACAATATTTGCAAGCAACACTTCATCCTTGCAAATCACACAGTTGGCTAACTCAACCACCAGGCAGGACCGATTTGGTGGTCTCCATTTCTTCAATCCTGTGCCTATGATGAAGCTTGTGGAGGTAGACATCTTGTAATGTAATCATCACAATCACTGTAGCACAGCAGTGCAGTTGTCAGTTGGATGAAAGAGCAGATCTCAGTTTGCAGCTCTTCTGATAATGGAACAAGCTGCTTTTATTGATAAGGGGGTGGTGCATTCTCTGTTGAGGGATGGGTTAAAGAGACAGAGGAAACTCTTTTGGTCTCGAGGCTCCAAAGTTCTCCACTGACCTGCCAAGACAGGTGCTGTTTATAGTGATCATTTCAGGCATGCAGGCAAGCTGACTAATAAGAACTACTGAAAGCTTAAACAAAATCATCTGACGACTGACAAAGGAATTTGATTGCTGCCAGTGTAGACATTGATACAAAATAAGATGAAATCTTACTGCCTTGTGGCATATGAAACAGTCAGTCATGTTTGTTTCAGTGTTCCAGGTGATTAGTCTGAAAGTATTACAGTATTTCACAGCCTTTAAGGAAGTGAAAAAGTTTTTGTGTAGTTCTCCAGATGTCTTTTCTAAATATCCTCTCTTTGCCTACATCATCCAATTTCTAATAATATTGCAGAGTGGAATAAGAAATAATCTGATAGAAGAGTTTATCTAAGTCTATAAAGTAAAGCTCACATTGCAAAAAAAATGACAGGTCTCTCATCTCCTTTTTCTTCCCTTCCCCTGTGACCCCTGACCTTGATCAGCTAGAACTTAAGCTCTTGAGTAAGTGAAAATAAACTTCTCATTTTGGCTACTCTGCCCCAAAGTTTCATTTATTTCGTACCATTAAATGCTGTAAAACTTTTTCCTCTGTCCCATGAGCGGTTACTTCTAGTATTGCTTTGGTGACAAGAGCTTCAAATATGTTGTACATGCTTTTTGAACTCCTGAGATTCACTTTATTATATTTTTTGCTTGTTTTCCATCAAAATACATATTACACAGCTGCTTGCTCTGTGTCTTTGAATGTCTCATTCTCTTTTTTCCTCTTTTGAAATGTATGAACTTTTGGCTGAAATGAACAAATTTGATTCAGAGTATTGTTGTCCAGTGAAGGCTCAGACACTTGCAAATTCTCTCTCACTGACTCTGTACCCATGTGGATATTCTTTTAAATTTAATGTTGCATCCTGTATATCGTGACTAAATGCTCTGGGGAAATGGTGTAAGAAGGAAAGAGAAGAGTATTACAGGTGTGTCAGAGATAACAGAAGTCTTTACCAGAAATTCCTTAGGCTAACATAGGTTTTATTGATTTCTGTGCTAAGATCTACTTGTTGGCAGTAATTTATTTCTGTGGAGGAAATATTTGTGCCCTGCCTCAAGCCTAAACCAAAACGTAGTCTTTAGAAATATAAACTAAGCCTCTGTGATACTTGAAAAATACAGAGGATATCTATCATTGTTTGTAAAATACTGAAGCAGAGACTGTGGTGGTCAGTCTTTAGAATTTGTATTTTTTTTCACCTGACTTGTGAAAAAACATTCTATCCCACTGTGACTCCAGTTGATGAGTAGTATTTAAGAGCTTTAAAACACAGAAGCTCTGCTTCTATTGAATTGATCTTGAAAGGTTCCAGTATTAGTAGGTAAATACATTTTTTAAAGCTTTGCTTTTGTTTCCGATCTACTGCTGTAGATCACGATTGACACTGACAGACACTGCAGAACAACATTTGCTATGTAAAACAGATGTTTTGGTTTAAAATAATTGGGGGGAAATCAAAAGGATCGCCAAAACTACAAAAGACATTACTGAAATTGCCAGTCATCTGTCATGGAATCTGTCCTTCATGGGTGACAAAAGTGCAGTGAGTTTGAGTCTTATCTGCTCTTTTCACAGGTTATTGGTCTCATGCTTAGAAGCACACAGCTTTGAGGATTTCTTTTTCTAATAATCAAAAAAGCTAGCACTAAGGATTCAGAATTCTAAAGTGCACGTTATTCTTGAAGTGTTGCAGTCTTTTGTAAGAATCTCAGATATTTTAATCTACTATCAAAGTAAAAGAACATTTTTTTTCTTTCTGATGAGAAACATCAGCTTCCTCAGTTCTAACAGCCTGTTTTTGTCTTGGCCTTGCTTCAGTAAGAGGGATGGAATCTCTGTGTGACTTAATGGTAGTGAACAAGAAAGTCAGCCTTAATTGCTCATGTGTAGCAGTTTCCATTTGCTGCACATGGAGTTCAGTTTCAACAGAAATATCACTACCAGTTCAGCTTGTGCAAGTCTTTTTTCTTTTTTTTAGGAGTGGGGGTTAGGGGAGTGAAGGATAGGTCTCTAATGAATTATTTAAGGCATCCCAACTACAGTGAAGTTTAGAAAATACTATATGTGACGACAGACTCAGTTGTGAAAAAGATCAACATGGGAACATGTTACTCAAAGCAAAGAGGCTGTCACAAATTTGAAAACAGATTTAAAATTTTCTTTAGAATTAAGTATCTGCATCATGTTTGCATTGGGCACAAAGTAGATGTTACAGCCCTTTATATCAGGACCTATGTCTGTTAACGTGGTTCTCTAGAGTGGTGCCGTTGTGTTTCCCAAGGCAACAGACTATGTAGCTTTTAAAGTTATTTTATCATACTTGTTGTATACATAATCTCTAAATATAATTCCAAAGGATGGTTCCTTTTACCATCTATAATAGGAAAATGTCTTGAATAAACACATAATTTCAAAATGTGCACAATGTATCTGTCTTAAAAATAGATTTTTGTGTCTATTACACATATATATCCACTGAAATTGTTTTTGGGTTTTTTTTGCAAAACAAAATGTTTTGTGAATTTCTGGAATAGTATTCTGGATTACAGTTTAATCATTGCTGTACTGGGAAATGGGAGAGATTCTGCTCATAGATGTGCTTATGCTCTCCTTACCTTCCCTCTGCCCAGGTCATTAAGACTCCAATGACCAGCCAAAAAACTTTTGAGTCGCTTGTGGATTTCAGTAAAGCAGTAGGAAAGAGTCCTGTCAGTTGTAAGGTGAGTACATTTTGATTGTGTAATGTCCAGAAGGTCTGTTCTTGAAAACCTCTATAAAGTGGTAGGTCTTAGTTAAATATAAGAGCTCTTTGTAAAATTTTCCAGGCTGCTTTTTGTCAAGTCTCTCTTCACTATTAAAAGGATTTTGGCCAAACAGCCACATTTACTACATATTTCTCAAAGTGGAATGACTCTTGACATCCTTTCTAGAGTAGCAAAACTCACAAGTATCAGGGCTACAGTTTTTTGTCTTTTCTTTTCCAGTCCTGCAAAAGCCTGGGCTGGGAAACTTAAGCAGGAGCTCATCTTTAGCTATGCTGGAGACAAGTCTGCTACCTCTTGTACTGTAAGGCAGCTGGATGAATCTTCCATGGTGTGTGCTGCTCACTGCAAGTTTTTCTTAAGACTGCAGTAACTAGACCCATATTAATCTTCACTGCTTTGCAGCTTTCTTCTTCCAAATCCATTAAGCTGTGGTCTGGGTAGCTTTATGCAAGCTATTGCCTTGTATTTCACAGCCCCCAGGAGACATTTGGTCATAAAAAGAAGGGCCTGCAATCTGGTAGTTACCAGATTCAGCATCTGGATGCTGGATTCTAATTCAGGCTCTACTGCTAAACTGCTCTGTGGCCCTAGTTGACTTTTTTTCCTGTTTCTGTCACAGCTTTGCATATGTGATGTTCAGAACATATGGTGAATTATTGTTACAAATTTGCAAAACACTTTCTTTGTATTTTGTATTTTGATTAAAGTTTGTGTAAAAGAAGTTCTGTATCAGTTTGTTATCTTCTGACAGCATGTATCTTTTCTTTTCATTGATACCACTGGTGTTTGCTATTGATGCGATCCTGACTTTCAAAAGCATTGTTTGCCAGTGAGCAGTGGGGGAGAAGTAGACTTTTTAGCCAGAAGTGTTTCTGGTAATGAACACACAAGTGTTAAAGAAGAAGGCTCTTCTTGTATCCTTCAGGAAACTGTCAGCAGAATTTTGCCAAAGAAAAGGCATTTGCCAAATGGCTACATAAGTTAAGATTAATTGAGTTGGGCTTGTAGTAGCCTTATTGTTCTCTGTCATGATGAATGTTTATGTGCCATTCCTTGTTTGTGAAGTTCATCTTTTGTCTTTTAATACTGAGCAGATAAATAGGATGAAAAATACAATTTAGAGAGTACCAGAAGTTGATGATTCAATAAGTCTCTTTGTCTACTTGTTTGACTTGTTATGTAGCTTCTGAGTGTAGTACTGGTAAAGAATGTTTATTAAGAATCCTTTCTTTTTCTTTCCATAGGATACTCCAGGGTTTATTGTGAACCGTCTGTTGGTGCCATATATGATGGAAGCTGTTCGACTTTTTGAGAGAGGTACTTGCTGGGATATTGACTTGAGGGAGTGTTGATATACAACACTGTGAAATGTTACATCCCTTCAGAAAAGCCTTGGGATTCCCTCAGAATTTTCAGACCTTAAAGGCTGGAAGTGAACAGTGAACATCAAATAAGAGCCAGTATGTGTCACTAGAAAGTCCTTCTCTGCACTTTGAAATATTAATGTGTGCAGAGTCAGAAGGTACTAGTTACTTGTGTGGGAAATTTCTGCTGGTGGAAAATGTGTCTGGTTTGGCGACAACAAGGTGAATGTAGTATCATTGCAAAAATATGCTCTGCCAACTAATCAGAACCTCCCTCTCTCAGTCCTTGAAGATGTTAATGAAAATGATAGAAAATCCCATTGGACAATTAGCAAAGTTCTCCTGAGTTCACTTATATTGGCTTGTGAAATAAAACACCTATTTATAGGTGAGGTAAGTAGTGTCACACTGGTACTGCTATGCAAATGTTTGGGTTAATCTATTGCCATATAAAACCTCCAGTTTCTCTTCTGTGTCTTCATTTAGAAGTAGGTCCTATCTCACTCCTCATCTCTTTTACTTTGATACTGAGGGTAGACAGAAATAATCAAAAATCCTCAAATAACTACTAAATTTTTCAAGGCATTGATAGTTGTTTTGAAAAAGAATCAAGCCAGAAATTTAGTGGATAAAGAGAAAATTACGGAGTATAATTACTTACATTTAAAGTGCTCTGCTCATAGATCTGTGCTACTAAGAATGGCATTTGAAACATTTTGGGTTTGAAGTCTGCTTTTTTTTTACAGATGAAAGCACTCCATTATGAGGATTCCCCAAAATATGCTTTAAGTATTAAGTTGTAAAAATCTCTTACAGCACATGCAAGGGATGGTTTGATCTCCAGGAAAAAAAATACAAATCAACACTACTTGTTTACCCATAAACAGATATACCTAATTACATGTCAGAAGGAAAAAAGAGCAAATTTAGTGACTTAAAAGGCATGGATTTGAGGGGCCATTGTTCTCTTAGAAAAAGTCACAATTTTAAGTAAAGTGTATAGGTGTTCCAGTGTGTATAGAAGAGGTGCTTTTGTTAAGTGACATGTATCATTGTGCATATTTCAGGAGACAGTAGAACTTTTAATTAAATGTAGAAGAAAAAAGTCACTGAGACTGTACGTTAAAATTGACTTTTCTGCAGAAGCAAAACAATATTTTGATTTAATCTTTATTCTGTTTGTATTTTGTTCATCAGTATGATATTTCCAGACTTGCTGAAGTTCATTTATGAATTTTTAACTCAAATGAGATCTGTTTAAAAAGCTGGATAATGTTTTCATAAGCCGGATGGCTGTCTTCTTATTTTCCATTGAATCAGGTTAAATTTTTATCATATCCTTTGTGTTAATTCTCAGAGTAGACACATGAGCCAGATTGTCATCCACATTAGTATGATGTAGGATCTCTTTCCTGGCAATACCAACCATTGAAATACCATTTTATTGGGTCAGTCCTTGAGTCTTTATTTCTACAGACTCTCCTTGGGTTAAACGTGCACTTTTGCATAGGCAGAATACCTTTAATATATTAACAGTGATTTAAACAGGTAACATACCATAAATATTAATGTATGGTGTAATGTACTGCCCTTTATGATTGGAAAACTAAGCAGACAGTCAAGTTCCTATGGAAGTCTCTTTTACACTAGGATACTAGTATGACCTAGGGGTACTACCCTGGTTTGCCCTTTTACGATTTTTAATTGTATTGTAACACAGCTGTATACTGTGAAGTGGCCAAGTCCCAGGTTTGACAAACAAAATGGGATGAATCTGTTGATATAAGAAGTACGTACTTCTGCATCACCTTCAGATGAGTTGACAATGTACGTGTGTCAGATTTTGGGGAATTTAAATGGTTAGAAGTAAGGCAGGCTCATTTTCCCAGTTCTTCAGAAATAAAATGTGGTTTAAAAACAAGGAAAAATGTCAGCTCTAAAGAGTAAAAGGAGATACATAAAAATTACTGCTTCATACAGAACTGTCACTGAAGCTGTTGCCTTTCAAGAAATTTTGAAAATTTTAACAATAGAAGGGGACAGGTAGGTGGGGGTGCCCAGGAAGGACCATATTTTGCATGAGAGCACAGGTCTAACCAATTTTTCTCTTTGAGAAGAACCGGAGAGTGAAAATCTTGAAAATTTTCATAAATCAAAAGATTTTCAAGTAAATTTGAAAATTTCAACAATGGAAGGGGACAGGTAGGTGGGCGCAC
>JBCJKH010036061.1:0-24043 GCA_039877255.1 Loriculus beryllinus
TCCCCAGCATCCCTATAGGCCCCCTTCAGATACTGGAAGGCTGCTATGAGGTCTTCATGCAGCCTTCTCTTCTCCAGGCTGAACAGCAGCATCCCCCCTGTGTTTTTCTGCAGCACAACTCCCAGAGAAACCTTGTCAGTGGCTCTAATCCAACTTCTCCTTTGTCGATGTGAATTTATCTTGATTTGGTTGGTTACATGTGGTGCTTGACCAAGATGTGAAGCTCAAATACCTTCATCACTGCAGCAGGGTTTCAGAACATTGTACCGAGAGCTTTTGTTTTCTGACTTTGCTCATTTTCTGCTTTATGCTCTGGTGTAAGTTTCATCTGGTTTTGGTGACAGAACAGAAAATGTGGTGTAGTGTTAGGAGTTTTCTTCTTCTCTTCATATGTATGTGAGGAGAGTATAAGTTATCTCTATAACAAAAGGGCTGAAAATTAACTGCCTATGCTGGGATTGTGCTTATACAAGGGCACTAAATGAAAATGTTACACTAGCAGGACCATACAGTGGCTGGGGTTTGGTCTCAGCTCTGTGTGGGGAATCTGGCACCTTACAAAAAATAAGGGTATAAAATTAGATCTTCGAATGCTTTTTAAAGCATGGAAAATGTGGATCAGCTGCTTGAAACAGCATTGTCTGCTGCCAGTCCCCCCCCCCAGCACCACTGTAGAAGGGAAGAAATATCTCAAGCTTTTCACCTACTGGCCCATGGATAGCCTCGTGCATCTCAAATGGCAACAGACACCTATGTTTAGGCTTCTGGATGAACACAGAGCTGTAATGGGATCAGACACAGAGAACATAGATTTGTTTTAATCTTAGCTTGGTTCAGGCTCAACCTCTTCCCTCTATAGAATCCTTGTCTGTCTCCTTTAATCACATGGAAAATCCTAGATGATTAACCTAGGTTAGCTAACTAGTTAGGCTATTAGATGCCCAACTTTCAAACAAATCCATTCCACCAGTATATTGGTGTCAATGTTCAGAAGTCCAAAGTTATTTCAGGATACAAGCCTGAGAAAAAGAATAAAATCTCCTCTGGGAAAGTGTTACTAAACTGTTACAGAAATCTTTATTCAACCCCAAATCCCCTTAGTTGCTGACAGAAAACTGGCATGTTATAGTGTGGTAATGGTTGGTTGGTTGCTTCTTTCTGGGCAGTTGCTCTTTAGAGAGAGATGGGCTGGTTGATGAAGCAGCCTGATTAATTGTGTGGTCCTTGAAAAAGCATACATTGTAGTTCTTGATATGTTACCCTGGCCTAAATGGTTGTTTATCTCATTTCAGAAACGGGAAGGAAGCTTTTTGAAGTTGATATTATCATACCGCTATGTGCTGCTGCTCTAAACCAGCATCAGCAAAGACTGGACTTAAAATGTTAACACAAACATGCAGATCTCATTAACAGCTGGAGACGAATGCTCTGAGAAACAACTCGTACAGATGGAAATTTCCTAACCTCTATATCCCAACTGACAGCCTGGGTAGTAAGACTTTTTATTATGGTAGCATGGCATTACTTGCATTAGATATGCTCTCTTTTTGTCTAGCTCTCTGGGCTGCTTTTGTTTCATTTGCTATTGAGTTATGCTGCATTAATTTAATAACAAGGGCTGCATTATGCTGCCCTTGTTACTGCTGGCCAGATAGAACAATGCAACTCTGCCCCAGTACATTTTGTTTTCAATACAACAGCTCCAGTGACTAGGCAGATGCTGATGAGCAGCCAATTCGACTAGTATCAGTGCATCTCTAGATAATGAAGTCAGGAAATCCTAATCTCAAGAAAAGGCATGTTGAACCCTTTGTGCCTTATCTCTTCTTACCAGGCCCACCTCAGTACAGACAGAAAGGAAATGCAGGTGCTCTAGCAGTAAAAAACTTCAGAGCATTCTCCCTCCTTGTTTTCAGCTAGTTTTAGGCACTATTTGAAATTTTGAACAATTTAAGAGTAAAATCTAATATTAAATCAGTGTTAAAACCCTGCACATTTCTCTTGTGTTTACTAGCCCCGAGCTCAAAGTTTGCAATACTTAAAATTACATAGTAATATGCAATAACATTGCCCAGTGAAACATGAGCGATGCCCTGGATGTCCAAAAGCCTGTTTGCTTGTTTCAGCACTATCAGTTTATCCACAATATTATCTCTTTCTATGAGCTCTGCCAAAATTACTTCATTCAGGGAATTCTGCTAACAGCCTCCTGCTCTTTCATGCAGGTAGATATTTGTTATACGTGTTCATAGGTTTAATGCACTCTTGTTCATACTTTCTATCTAGAATTATAGATATTTACAATACTATAAAAGCAAAACAACTGCTACTGTTACCTTCTGCTGTCTGTTTCAGATCTGAATACTAAAATCATTATCCTGCAGATGTTTGACATGTTCAGGCTGAAGTCTTGCGTTGATTTAAAGCCCTACAAAGGAGAACAGGTTTACCTGAGATTTGAGAAGCTGTATGGGTAATTTTGTATTAGCAATCTGTTTTGTACCACTTTGTTTGACATGATTGCTTTTCCAGCTTAGAAGACATTAATTTTGATTCTTGTTTGTACAAAGGACGTAACTACCTGAGCCACATTTCTGGCCCAGAGCTTATTTGTATTACACTGGAGTTAAAACTGATGCAAACAGACTAACCAGAGGTATTATCTGCACTGAAAAGACTATTTTATTTCCATTTGCATCCTAGCTACTGAAATAAATCCCTTTGTTGGCACTCTTTTAGGGAAAACACACAAATAACTTCCTCCTGTTGTTGGTTAGGGGCAGGATATGTTATTAATGTGTTGGCATTAGCATGATGCATGAGCATCCTTGCTTTCAGATGCAGGGTTGGGTTTACTTGAGCAACTGTTGATGCCAGCAACTTCCACCACTGTGCAGGTCATTGTGGGATGACTTTGCACTCAGTAGGTAACTCTTCAAGCCATAAACCATCTAATCTAAAATAGAAGTCTAAAATAGGTCTGGTGACTCACATCCCAAATGCCTGTTACTCTTCAAGGACTGTAAAGGTGCCAGGGAAGCTAACACAGTGGTGATGCCAACACTGTGCATGTCTGAAGTTAGGTCAGGAGACTTTCCTGCTTGCGCAGGAGGACCATCAGGAAGTTGTTGACACTAGTTAGCATCTGTGTCTAGGAATCCAGTCTAGATCTGCCCCTGGGCACAGGTACACTTGTGACAGCATTTTGGGGCAGCTTTTGTTTTCTTAAATCAGGATTTAAATTGGTACTTAGGAGCCAAACCGGGGAAGCCAATGCAACCTGCGCTCCCTGGAAACTGCTCAGTGTCTTTGAACATTGGGCCACTAATTTAAGTACTTTGGTAAACATACACATAAACAACAGCCATGCTTGTGGTCATTGCAAAACTGTCAGGAGCACAAATGGGGATGATTGTGGTTCCAACTCCACTGGCAAAGCTATGAAGGTGAATACTCAACATGCCAGTACCGACATGCTGTGTTAGCATACACCTGAATATTGCCACTAGCTTCAGCAGGACTACTGATTGGCACCTGAAGAGAGAAATGGGCCACAGAGCCTATCCCAGGCAGGGTTAGGGAATATTATGGGTGTCTGAAAGGGAAAACTAACACATAGGTTCTGAGCTAGTTTGTACAAGGAAATAGCCAGCTGAGAATGGTATAAAGAGGTGAGATGTTTCTTTCAGGGAACAACATCACGTATGTGAGGTAACATGTAGATGTGAAAGTCTATGTAGTCTCCAGCTGTATTAAGAACATATTTCCTGATGTTAAGTGCTGTATGTAAACACTCCAGGATAGGTTTAACAGTGGGAGCCTTATTTGATATTAATGAACACGGTAAAGTATGTTACTCTATTCCCAGCAGCTTTGAGCCTCACATTTTTGGACCAGTGCTCCTCTGAATACATCAATATATGTGGGATAGCGCAAAGTGGACAAGATGGTGCTCTACTGGGAGCACAGATTGGGCAAACCAGGAGATAAAGACCATACTTTGGAAGGAAGCTTTGTCAGTAACAAGTGTCATTTTAAAGGGTCATTAAACTTTACCATGGTTTTGTGAGATGTGAGAATGAAGATATACAGAGATAAATAAGTCATTAAAGGTACTCTTCTATTAATGGTAATCACTGTATACCTCATGCTAAACATGACTCTTGAATTTCCAGATAGAAAGGCTAATAATATTAATTTGAAGTGATTAATCCTTTTTTCAATCCCCCTACACTGTAATATCTCATGAAGAAATTACTTAGCTGCTGTAAACTAGTGTAGCTCCATTAAAATGAAGGGAGTCCACTTGAGGCATCCCCAGAGAAGGACATGCATAAGCAAATACCAGAAGACACAAATTTTGTTTGTAGACAAATTCTGACATTGAAACCAATTCAGGGCCATCAAAATAGGAAGCTGAGCTTCAGCAATGTGTCATGGAGCAGCAGGAAACCACCCTCAGAACACTTCTTCAAGGGAGGGGTTGCAGTACGACGCAGAGCTGTATCAGAAGGGTTTAGCTGCTGGTAAATCAAAGTCTGTTTTTTGTGAGCTGCACCACAGAGGGAGGCTGAAAGATTGTGTTAGAAGCAAACCCTGTGTGATTTCCCTTCTTCCAAGGAGAGCACTGAATGGGGTCCTTTGGCTCCAACTGCAGTGATTCAGACATGTATTGAACAAATGTGATTGTACTGAGTTCTGTAGTATTTTGATTGGCAGGACACAAAAGTCAAGTAGGGTCTCCTGTTTTCGAAGGCAGTGGGGAGAAAATGAAGCACTGCAGAGGAGCATCACATATGCAGTCCAAAAACCCTCAAGGAAAAAGGTTTATTTTGGAAGTTACAGGCATGAGTCTACCCGGTCTCATCTGCTTCCTAATACACAAGTGGCTAGTCGCTAAAGTGTCCCACAGAGCAGGAGAGTTAAAAAGTACTGACTAGAAAACAAAGCCATTTCCAGGGGTAAGGGAGCGAGAGATGGCTTTTGGCAGTAACAGATCATGTTTGCTGCCAACGCTGCCTTTGGTTGCAGTTCAAAGATCCTTGGGTTAAAACAAGTTTGCGGGAGCAGAGCAGGTGCATAGCAGGCAGGGCCAGGGAGTGCTCCTGTTCTCACATGTGGTGTTTGAGAGGGCAGATGTGCACCCAGTGAAGAGCACAGTGCGAAAACCAGTGCGTGGAAGACCCTCTGAGCAGGGAGCAAAATGAACAGGAGGGCTGCTTGGGTCCTGTCATTGGTACTTTCTTGTTTCTAGAGGAACAAGTCCATCTGGCTGTTGTTTGATGGGCTGGTTGCTTGCAGTTTGCAGGGTGTGTGGTTTGCTGACACTGTAAAGGCTCTGGATGTGTGATGGAGCATGTGGCTGGGAAGCTGACAGCAGCTTCCTGCCTCTCATGGCTAGTGACAGATAAATAACTGCTCAGCTTCAAGGAGGGGAAGAAAAAGTGTTTAAAACATAAGGAGTCAGCCTTCAGAAGTTTGCTGAGAGCAAACACATCAGCAGTTCTGGAAAATAAGCAGCCTTTTTGGGTATTTGTAGGGGAACTTACTGCAGAAGGACAGCAATGCTTATGGGAGCACATCCAAGCACCGACATGTAGCTGGAAATAGCAGTAGAGCTCAGGGCAGCATCAGGCAGCCATTCAGCCATCATTCTCCACATGATCTCTGCTATTTGTATCATCTGGCTCCCAGAATGAGAAAAGTGCAAACCCATAGATGTAACAACAGGGTATTTGGAAATCCCCAGTGTGATGCAGCTTGAAAATATCCTTGCTCTCAGGAGAGACACTTCCTATAGAGAGGGGATATATTGAGGCAATTAGGTGAAACTGATGTACTTGCTCAGTCTTCTTCAAGAATCATATTTAAAATTGGAATATACAGATTATAGAATCACAGAATCATAAAATGGTTTCTGTTGGAATGCACCTTAAAGCTCACCCAGTTCCAACCCCCTGCCACAGGCAGGGACACCTTCCACTAGACCAGGTTGCTCCAAGCCCCATCCAGCCTGGCCTGGAACACTGCCAGGGATGGGACAGCCACAGTTTCTCTGGGCACCATGTGCCAGGGCCTCACCACCCTCACATGGAAGAGCTCCTTCCTCATATCTCATCTAAATCTCCCCTTTTTCAGTTTAAAGCCATTCCCCTTTATCCTGTCGCTCCATGCTCTTGTAAAAAAATCCCTCTCCAGCTTTCTTGTCACCCCTTTAGGCACTGGAAGCTGCTCTAAGTCCCTGGAGCCTTCTCTTCTCCAGGCTGAACAAGCCCAGCTCTCTCAGCCTGTCTCCATAGCAGAGGTGCTCCAGACCTCTGAGGATCTCTGTGGCCTCCTCTGGTCTCGCTCCAACAGGTCCTTGTCTTCCTTATATAAGTGAAAGTGTGTTTTAATATCTAAACTGCTGGCAAACCTTGGTGCAATACAGCACTGGTGTGGTTTATCTTATGAAAGTTTGATCAAGTGTCTGGTGTAAATCTAACTTTCGTTTGCTTTTCTTGAGGAACTCCAGAGTTAGTGCCCATGAGAACAGAATATGGCTTAGAGGCAGTTTCCTTAATACTGTTCCCAGATTAGCAAGGGTGAGGGGCATCAGACAATCACCATCCAAGTAAACAGGTCACAGGATGCTCTTCAGCTAACAAAGATCATCACTAGAAATTGGCCAGCTTTCCCTTTGGTGTCTAAAACAAATTCCGGTATGGGTTTCAGGGTTCCAGTATGAGATTCAGGAGATACTTTGACGCACTGCTCTTCTGATGGGCTCATCTCCACTGGCTGTGAAGTAATCCATCACTGCTGACTAACAGTGGGTGAGATGAATCCTATCACCCTTCTGAAGTAAATTTCCTTTGGAAAATGTCAGTGACTGCAAGGTGAAATCACTTTGTATAAGTAGCTAATCATTAAACCAGACCTGACTGTAGTACAGGGGGCAGAGCGCTGGTCTGAGATAGGAGAAGACAGTTGAGGGCATTCTGTGACAACCCACTCACCCCTCATGACCAAGGACTGTGAATGCCAGGCTGTGAACTCTCCTGGCAGGAGGGTTTCCCCCTTGCTTTTCATGGGGGAAAAAAGTGCAAAGTTTTTGTTTTCATTGTAGCAGAGAATGGAGAAACTTTTGAAACGGCAAGAACTGTGAGATGGGAAAGCTGCTTCCCATGAATGCTCAACCGGGAACGTGCGCTGCCTACTGAAATGCAAAGGGCAGTCTACACTTCTGGTGAACAGAATGGCCCAGCTTTTCTGCAGGTTATGTAGGGCACCCGGCAGTGCTTTCAAGTCCCCTTCAGCAATCAGAAAAGCAGCTGAGGGCTCTTTGTGCTTTCCCTAAACAGTGCTTTGTACCAGGAGCAGTTCACTGTGGGAAATTCAGTTTCACTGTGTCAAATGGGTGCCAATGGTCTCCAGAACATTTGCAGCTACTGGGTGAAATTGTAGTTAAGAATTTCAATGACTGGTTAGGAGACTGCGTTTAGTCTCCAGTTATAAATGGGTTCATCTTAATTTCTAGATATTAGATTGAATATGGTCACATTTATAAGGTTCTAGTCTGCATCTGAATATTCATTTTGGTACCGGGGCAGTGTTACACTGCCCTCTGGTGAAGGTTGGGAGTTGTTTCTGTCCAACCACTGAGGGTCTGCTCCATGCCTCCTACTTCTTCACAAGCCTTTCCACCCTCTTCCCTCACCTCCCAGCCTTGCTTCAGATCACTTCTGACCCAGGCCCTCTATCACCACAGCACCCATCCATTTCAGTAACCCCAGGATCCCCTGCCATGCATGCCTGCAGCTCTCTGCCCTTCCAGTTTCCCCTTCTTCCCATGAGATGGCTACATAACCATAGTCCTCTACAAACTCAAATGTATGCCTGCAGAATGACTTATTCATAGACATTCCCTTTAGTTTTTGGGGTATTTTTTAAGTTAGGGGGACTAAACCCCAAATGTTTAAGACTACTTTGATTTTGCTTCAGTTTTTTGTTCCTTTCTCATGTCTACTGCTACGTATCCACAAATATGGACTTTGTGTTATGTTTTGACTCTTTGCTCAGCTGTGAAAACAGCCTTTATATGATTTACCTTGAGAAATGCTTCTCTTTTGGTGCTAGTGGAAGCCATGTGTGAGGCAACTCCACAGCACTTGACTTCCTACTCAAGCTCTCTCTATTGTCCTGTGGGTGGTTGTGTCGTGGTACAAACCTTTTCCTACTTTATTGCTGAACATAGAGGTGGACATCTTCACCTTCATCACTTGTAATTTCAGATGTGAAATGAGGAAATAGGATTCAGTTGCCTAAGTTGAAGGCATTGAGACACTCCATGGAACATGGGATGTTTGCAGGGGGATAACAGGTTGTGATGCAGGACCTGTGGGAGATCTAGAGCTTTCAGGAGCCTTGCTCAGTTAGCCCATATGCCCTCCCTGATACGTGTTCCTGAGAAAGAAGATAGCAAAGTGGAGGACAAGAGTTTACCATCTCTGAAGCCCATCACAAATGAAAGAAACATCAGGCTGGAAAGCCAAGGGTTTACTGACATATGTAACCATCTATGGAGGCAAAGAACAGCCAGTTGTGTTACTGGGGCATCAGTCCTGGGATGGGATCAGCTGTGGGAAAGCACTGTCAAGGCATTCATAATAATCTCTCTTTTATCTCTAATCTTTACAGTGTCATGTTAATTATTACTTGAAAACAGCATTGGGCGAAATTCTAATGTCATTGGAGTGCTATAAACCTACAATAATTCTGTTTAAGCACTTGGCTTTCCTCCTGTGTAGTGGCAATCATAATGTGGACAAACCACTGTGGAAGGAGTCAGCAACTTTGGACCAGATTGAGTTTGTGCACAAAGTCTAGGTAAGACTTTCACCAAGTGCACTGAAGACATGAAGTTATCACATTCCTCTCTGTAATATTCCTCCAAAGTGGACTTTGGTAATCAATAACAACAATACCATCACGTGCCATTTACAAACAAAATCTTGATGTTATAATAATGTCACAAAGGTGGAAAGACAGAAGCTGGTTGGCTGATGTTCTGTGGAAAGCTCAGCAGCATGCTTTATATATTGCAAGAGATGAGAGGGAACAGCTTCTTTTTCCATTGCAAAAATGGGCTCCAACATCTTCCCACTCTGCCTAGTGCTTCTATTACGCTTTCTTTATGCTACTCCAGTCTCTGTAAGTAGAAACCTGACTTCTACAGACTCCTTTCAGGCCACAGACATCTCATACCTTATAATGGTTGCATTTTGTTCTCTTTCAGGTCAGGCACCTCTCCCGTGAAGCTGGTAAGTGCTCTGTGAGCTGTTCTGAGTTTTGAAGCATTTTCGTCTGCTTGCTGTATGCCACCACATCTGAACACATAATGTTTTGTCTGTCCTGCAGCAGTAGATATTGATGCTGGTGAGACAATCAAAGACATTCCAGACATAAACTTAGGTGAGTTCATATCTAAATTCTTGTAAAACCTGAAAAATTGTGAGCAAAATGATAAATTTTTCAGTGTGGTAGAAAAGATATGGGTGACTGCTGGTCAGGTAGTTCATGATAACAGGAGAAATATAATTAAGTGAGCTCTGAATTACCATTCTCTGGATATAACATATAAATCTATCCTAGAACTGTAACCCTATCTAAACATGGGATGCAGATGTCTTTCATTTCTGAAGTTTGGACAGAATCCATGATGTAAGGCAGTAACACGCTGTATTGATTGCAAAAGCTCTAAGTTCCACTAGCATTTTTCCTCCATTTCTGTATTTTTTTCTATATGATTATATAGCAGTTTTACAAAGTGGGAAAGATCCTTACAGGTTTGTTGAGCTTCCGAATAAGTGGTAAGGATATCAAATAGAAAAGAAATAACACTCTACTGTCTTCCTCTATTTTTATATTTCTTGTAATACAAATTTCCGTATACCCTTTGATGATTTTGCACTGTATGATATTCTTCCTGATGCATTACTCAATATTACCATATTCTCTAGAGCACTGTCTCATGGTATGACTGACTGATAGCAAGATAATGGTTTCCACCTGATTTCTGCCTCCAAAAATGCAGCCATTGCTGGGTAGTAAATATTGAGTAGAAACTATTGTTACTTTTAGGCCTGTCCCTGTATTTCAGTGTGAAGATTCTGGTCCTTTTTTATTTTCTGTAAATGCCCATGGACATTTATCTTGTATAAGTAAGCTCCATATGGTTTATGAGATGAAATACAGTCAATATTTGATATTTCATTTACATTATCTTTCATTAAATTACTTTTCAGCTGCTGGACTGGACCTCTTTCAGGGTGATATCTTGCTCCCTGTAAGTAATTAAAAACTTTATCACTTATCTTACTTGTATTTTTTTTTGGTACAAATCAGCCTATATCCTCACCATAGATGCATCACCAGCTGTTAATTCCCATTTCAGATAAAACCATTAAATGCACTAAGAAATGAGAGCTACAGATGGAAGTTCCCAATTCCTTATATTCTGGCTGATAACCTAGGTAATACAAATACTTTATGTAGATTTTAGCTCCCATCCTTATCTGTACTGGTATGATTGTGATAAAAAAACCCTGTCTTTTTCAGAACTGGTTCTCTCACATTGAAATTCATTAATAACTAGAAGGCTCCTTTATATCAAACCCATTTTTTTCTTCTATAGCTATCATAACAAAACATAATTTAATCAAATTCATTTTTTCTTTTCCATTTTTCTTTTCAATCATCTTTCTTTTGGTCCTACATGTATACCTGCGTGCATATTTTATCTCTTCAGAATGAATGATCTGCAGTGTGTATTGTACTAAAGATACTTTCCTGATGCATATTTTCCAGGTCTGAATGCCAAAGGAGTAATTCTCCAGGCGTTTGAAATGTTCCGTCTTAAGTCTTGCATTGATTTTAAGCCTTATGAAGGAGAGAGCACCTTCATATTCTTTACAAAAGAGAGCGGGTAAGGGTTATACCAACTTCTGTTTAGTTTTGCTGTGGAGAATCATCCGGGAATTCATTTTGTTTGACTTGAAGAGCCTAAAAATTTAGTTTAAATTTGTAGTCAGCAGAGAAAAAGAGGCCACCAAGAAAGCAGCCCATCTTACCTTCTTACACACAGAGCCTGCAAGCAGCTGCCTCCCTCTGCTGACTGCAGGGGATATTTAGATGATGAACTTGGAATGGGTATATGGTTATCCTTTGCGAGGTGAATCTCAGCATTGCTGAGTTTTCACCAACTGCTTCCACTTTCCTGCCTACAGTTGCTTTCCATTTCAGTGGTGGGTGAATTGACCCCCATGTACATTCTCTTAACTTACCAAGGATGTGAAGAACCGAAATTTAGGTTTTGAACTCTTCGTAAGACAGTTCAAAAAAAGCTGTGGAAAGCCAGTTTATTGTAGTATTGCTAGCCTCATGCAAGCAATAGTGAGTATGCTTAAAAGGTTTAGTCTGCTTTCAGAGTAGAGTGTCTGTAAAATATCAAGCTCAGCGTCTAAATAATGATTTATGTAGCTTCTTTTGTATTTAAACCCTTTGGATATTACTTTAAATCAAATGAGCAGACTGAGAAATAGATTAGAGAAAACACTACTTAACAGACAATAAGATCTTTCTCTTTCTCAGGTGTTGGTCCCTAGTAGGGGACCAGCAGACAGGACAGAGCCTCTCTATTGGGGCAGGGTGTGACTACAAAGCAATTGTGGAACATGAGGTCCTGCATGCTTTAGGATTTTACCACGAGCAGTCGAGGACGGACCGGAATGACTATGTGACGATCTGGTGGGATGAAATTATTGAAGGTGGGTTTTGACCTACAAGTCAGATTTTGTCAAGTGTGGATTCATCAGTATCTTATTTTTCCCACCTAGATTTTAAGACCTTCTTAAAGTTATGATTTTAGACAGATTGAGCCACACCAAAGACCACTGTAAATCAGTTCATATATGTAGCAGGATTTTGCTACAACGTCTCTTGTCTTTGACCAGAGATTGTCTAAGGCCAGAAGAGAGAGGCCCTGCTTGGAAGTCAGAGGACTTTATTGCCTCTTGGCTCCAGGACTGATCTGCTCTCTGATTTTGAGCAAATTGCTTCCCCTCCCTGTGAGTCTGTTTTCTCTTGCCGTGTAATGTAAGTTGTAAACTTAGTGGGATGGTGAGCTTTGAGGTGGCTTTTCTTTAATCGAAGAGCCTCTCAAAATATGAAAGATTTTTATACTCAGAGATTCAGGCTTTCCTGAAACTGGAAAGGTTTACTTTGAACATAGAGGAACCTCTAAGTTATTACATCATATGGGACACGTAAACCAGAGCTCTATCCTGCTCTACTGCTGCAGGATCTTGCTTTCAGGTTTAGTATCATCAGATTCAGTGACTTAATGAGTTTCAACAGAGTCTCCACAGTTCCCCTGGTCCCTAGGCAGTTTGTACTGCTGTCTCCTATGAGAACTGATTCTGTACAACTTAATGATCACTTACTCGAAGAAGAGTGAATGAGATTCTATAACAAAATCTGAAAGACATGCTGGCAAAGACACCAGCTGAAGACTCTTGTTCCCAGTGGTGGTGCTTTGCAATGCCAGTAATGGCAGCAGTGCAGCAAAGGTGCCCTGCCATTACTCATACTCTGCATGGACAAGCTCATCTCTTCAGTCTTCAGAGTTAAACACTCACCATCTTTGCAAATAAGTGAAAACTACATGAAAAATGGTCATCAGAAAGGAACAAGATTCAGGGAATGTTGTGTTCTCTTTTGGATAGATAAGAACTGATGGTATGAGCAGTTTCTGCTGACGTCTAAGAGCAGTATCTGACATTTTAAATTGTTCAAAGTTGAATGGTCTTGTGCATTACTACTTGCCTCTACTCTGTAGTCTGTAATGTCTTTTGGGGTGGCTAAGCAGTAGATAGCATGGGGATATTGATTTTGCAGACCATTTTTATTGTTAGGATTAGCACTAAAGCCAATTTAGGTTATTACTAGCTTGATCTTATCTTGGATCGTGGTGATGAAGATAATGATGATGTTAATAGTATCTAGACTCTGACTTTTGGACCCCTTTTTGCTGCACACTGTAACTAAGTACCTCTAAAGCAAGAAGTTTTACAATGTACTTATAATGCACTGTTGTGGGCTCCATGATGTACACAGGTATGGAAAATCTACAAAACAGTGCCAGTTCTCCATGCTTTTTTTTTTCCTCCTCCAAAAGAGTACGTCATTGAATCCTCCTAATGTATCTGTGATATATTCGGCAGCCACAAATCTGGAACATTAAAAAAATTATAAAGCTGATGGACTTCAGTGTGACTCTGTTTTGAATGGAGTCCTGGAGCTGTCCTGATATCACTACAGTCAGTTCTGTAGGTTTCCATCTATTACTATAAACGCTCATTTTCCAGTTAGGCAAGTTTGTTAAGTTGAAAACTCCTGCTCTAGTAGTTTGAAAGACGCCTCTTCCTTTAAAGGGGAATAGCTGATATGATTGTGCTCTTTGGTGCATGGCTGTGCACATTTTTTCCTGTAATTCTGATCAGAAACCCCAGATTTAACAGCATGGTAGCAGTTTTTGCCATAATGGATTCTCATAAGCTGCCATGCAGATAGCTGGCTGGCGAGATCCTCTATTCATGTTGCTGTTGACAGAAAATCTAATAAGCCTGATAAACTTCAGAGAAATCCCACAGGACAGCCTATTGAAAATGCCACCTTGCAGTATGGTTTGTTTCTCTTAAAAGCACATAGAAGTTACCCTTTGCCTGGTAATGATCATTGCACAAGCCTGTGCTCTGACAAGATATTTTCCGCAGCTATTAAAAGTGATAGCACTCAATCAGCAAAATTCTCACTCTTTTAGATAAAAGATGTGATTCGAGTATCTGTAAGAAAACAATCACAAGCTGTTATACAATCTCAAACCTTGGATTGAAGACCTTTGCACACAGAATGGACTTGCAGAAGGGAAGGGCAGTCTTTGCACAGAGAAGCTGTAATTATCCACCAGTTCAGTCATGTGCTGTTTGTTCTTGGAGAAAGTCTCTCTATACTTCCATAACAAAGTATGTGAAGTGGCTCACTTTCTTTGTCCTAGCAGACACCTTCATAATGAAGCACTCCTCCTAAGGAGAAATTACTTGACCAAGAAACCATGAGAAATGTGTTTCTAAAAGGCATTTCAATAGAAATATTATAGCAATATTGTTAATCTAGGATCAAAACATCCCCCCACCTCCATTGCTCATGTGTTCTTTGCTTCAAATAAGAGCAGAACCTGGAGCCATTCCAGGAGTGTCATACTTGTCTCCTTAATGACTGGGGGGCTCCAGGGCCTCTCCTTGTCCATATGTGATCTAATATCCTGGGAAATATTTGCATCAATATTCACAGGCTCTAGATTGGATCACATTAATCCTTAAATTCAGTTCCTTAGGATGCTTACTATCAGACCATCTAATCTGACCTCCTGTATATCCCATTCTTTACAGAACATTGATATTTGATTTTGAACTTACTGAAGACACATGTAAGAGTGCAGAATTGCAATCTAAAGACACTGCTTTGTTGTCCAAATGACTTCATAAGCAAATCTTGCTAAATTTGAATATTTCATTGTAAAGTAACAGCTTTTGGATGTATCAATTCTGCTTCATAAAACTGTATCCAAGGGGTCATGCTAAAGCCATTTTCTTTCCAATTTCTCTAAGCATGAAGCATTTTTCTGTTCTTTTACCAGGCAGAGAGCACAACTTTGTGAAGTACGATGACAGCTCCATCACTGACCTGAACACCCCCTATGACTATGAATCAGTGATGCACTATCAACCATTTTCATTTAACAAAAATGGAAGCATCCCCACAATCACAGCAAAGATACCAGAATTTGATAACGTAATTGGACAACGTCTAGACTTCAGTGCCATTGACCTGGAAAGACTGAATCGCATGTATAACTGCAGTAAGTCGTAATGTAACAGTGGCAAACTGTTTGTTGGTACTTGAGCCTGGCTGGTTCACCTCCATTATATCTCTAAAACCACAAAAACTTTTCTCGGATGCTCATGGGGAGATATGGGAGAGAACCTGTGGTGTAAAGACCCGAATTGTTTGTTCCTTCCTCACCACTCTCTTTGGCTCTGCTAACTTTCATTACTTTTGTAAAAGTTCAATTACTCAATGAAAGTCAATCCATTCACATCTTTTCTTCTGTGTTGCTCCTAGGGGTCCAGACATGTGGTTGTGTTCTGCTCATGTTTGTGCGGCTTCACTGTGTTTTTTTGATATGAATACAACTGTACTTCTTGCTTTTGTTACTGATGTTTGGTCTTTATTAGATTATTTTGCACTTGAGATTGGCTAAGTCTAGAGTCTGACACTGTGCAGTTGGTTGCTAAGCTGGTTGAAGATGTTATCACCACATGTGATTATTAGTGAGAGTTATTGTCCCCATGATCTGTCAACAGAAGCATCAATCTGTAGGCAAACTCAGCTGGACTGGTCCAAGGTAACTGAGTGGACTTTGCTTGAAGTGCAAGAACAGTGCTTGTACTCACCAAGCAGAGAAGTGAGCCATGCAGAACCGTAACATCCAGCTGAGGAATGGTTGAATACACCAGCACCGTTCACGAACTGACTTGTTTCTCCAAGGCTTGCAAGCAGGCACAAAGACAGCCACCATCACCCACTGTGTTTCAGCTGCTGCATGGGAGTTTAACCTTCTGCAAAGTGGTCAACTCTTGTTAGCTTTATGCAGGGAATCCCTCCAGGAATCATATCTGTCCTCTTTTGAGTCTTTGGGCTTGCCTCTGCTGTGGGTTGTCTTCTGTACAAGATGTCTATACTGCTTTAAACAAAACACCCTAAAATTGGAGCAGAAATGATAATGAAATGCTACTTTTAAAGTAACCACATGTGCATTCTTTTTCAGCTTCAACTCACACTTTTTTGGACCAGTGTTCTTTTGAGATTGAAAATATCTGTGGCATGATTCAGGGCACCAAAGATGATTTAGACTGGGTACGTCAGCAGAGCAGTGCTGCAGGGCAGGAAGACCATACACTTTCTGGGCGTTGTAGAGGTAAACCAAACAGGATGCTTTCCTGTGGAAAAGGGGTTAGCTGGAGTAATGTTTTTTTGTGCATGTCTGTACTGGTATGGAGTGCTTTAAATACAGCATCTTTAAATGCAGCATCTTTAAAATCTTTTCTGAACCTGTTATTGTAGTCAAACCTGGAGAAAACCCAGCATCAGCTACTCTGAAAACACAGGAGTATAGGACCATATGTAAGATACTACCTAGCAAAGGGCTGAGTTGTAGCATTTCTAGTTGAGCAAAAAGCCCTTTTCCTTTTCATGTGCCTTGGCCCTGTGAGTGTCAGTTTATGGTTGCACTTCTGCTCCTGTTAATCTTTTTCAACATAGTGGAATGTTCCCCACACCAGCAAGATAAAGTGGGACAAAGAGCAATCCTAACTAAAGACCTTTTAAATATAACCTGGAAAAGGATTTACTGCAACCTTCCAAGTCTGAGTAAGAGTTGGGTTACTGAGTAAAACAGCCCTCATAGCCACCCGCAAATGTTCTGTTTGCTCTGTTTGCAAAGTGAATGAAAAGTTAAGCTTGAGGAGCGCTGGTTCTGGAGGTAGAAGAAAGTTATGAAGTATTTTATGGTAGAAGTTTAAGGATATTTTTCTTTCTCATATGGTAATTTTTCTGGTCTTCAGAGGAAGAAAAAGGTAGAGCCAGCCAAAGTCACAGCTGCAGGATGCTGGCTTACAACAGAGAATAAAGATTAAATCCCAATAGGCAGTTCTGAAACGCAAGGGCCTGATTTGTCACTATTTAGACAGGGTAAACTACTACAGGCTCCAAAGAAAAATGTTCCTTTTCTGGTAAATTTTGCCTAAGTACAAAGTGGGGGAATCTTGGCCTAAAGCAGGTAAGGACCTGGCACAGGTTGCCCAGAGAAGCTGTGGCTGCCCCATCCCTGTCAGTGTTCAAAGCCAGGTTGGACGGGGCTTGAAGCAACCTGGTCTAGTGGAAGGTGTCCCTGCCCATGGCAGGGGGTTGGAACCGGATGAACTTCTAAGGTTGCTTCCAACCCAAACCATTCTATGAAGTACTCCAAAACTCAGTGCAAGTTCAAATGAAGAGCAGATACCTGTGTTGTTTGCGATAAAGTAAGATTTTATCCAGATAGTACTTAGAAAAAATGAGAGGTTGTATTTTATCGTTATTTTACAGACTGTAGAATTATTTTATAGTATTACTCACTCAGCAACAATTAACAACCTCTAGGAGGCACACATGAAAGCCTAAACTATGGACTTTGAATAAGTACTTAGTTGTGAGCTGATTCATGCAGTAAGGTTTTCACAGATTATGAACTTATTTAACTTTAGAAAGGTCAGTTGACAAAACCTGTGATAACAATAAGCAAATTTAATCTTATGATAGTGTACTCAAAAATGCACACAAGCCATCTGTCATTAAACAATTTAAGCTATTACCTATATGAACATATTTCAGGCTGTTTAGCTACTGAAAACTGCCATCATAGAAACCTGTAACTAGAGAGAAGTGGACCTTGACATCCTGTCATTAACAAGGCCACAAAGAAATTTTAGTATAAACAGTGATTAATGAAATATGTTCTCTGCTAGTTCTGATAATCTATATCGATTACTCCCTCATGTAGAAAAAGCTTTATATTGCTTATAGACACTAATCAGCATTAGCTCCTCTAATGTCAAATACTGTTCTCAGTACCATAAAGTGTTTAAGAGCACAACATAGTAAGATGGCAACATAAAAAGAATAAACGGGTTTTGATTGAACTACTGATTAGAAAAAGTGCTAAACAGCATGTAATTCCAGGAGTGCTGGAAATGACTAATTTCTGGATTTTGTATTAAACATGTCACTAAGGTAGAAATTACCTGAATTTGTAGCAAGCAAGTCAATCAGAGAGCAGTTATATTTGCTCCTCAATTTTTAACACATAAGACAATTGAAGAAATCAAAATTCAGATTTTTTATAACTGTAATTTAAAACTACAACTTTCTTAACAGAGACAGCATGTATTAAAACTTTACCACAGTGTCCACTGCATGCTCTGAGTTCTCTGAAGTAAGCTTAGAAAACAATAAATCACAACTGTAGGAATAAACTATCAAGTTTTGCTTCTAAGACTATACGAAAAGACATGGACAACCAGAAGAGATGCAATTTGGCCAAGCTCAACACATGACTGTGAAAGACTGTCTTCTAATGCAGAACTCTAGACTAGATACTACACCTGTCCATGATCTTCCCAGTTATATACAGGAGTAAGAGAACAAAGGTAAAAAAATACAAGTGGTGACAACTAATGCACTATCAGTGACTCAAGACATGTCACCAAGGCAGAAAGCAGAAGTGTGGAGATTTCAGGCTGTACAAGTCACTCCTCGGTTTCTCCTTCCTACTAGTCACCTCCTTTCTTTTTCCACCTTTACAAAAACTACACTAAACAAATGGTCTCAGTTTCAAGGCATCCAAGAAGTGGGACAATAAAGCATCTATTCATGTTTTTGCAACAGCTGTGATAGCTTAATAGCCTGTAAGAAGGAAACTTGCTAATGAAGATAATATTTTTTATTTGTAACCTGAAGAAGGTAGAGGAAAACACATAAACCTTACAGTGCACAAATCCCTCCTTCTATAATCTGCAATGGTCCCAAACCCTGTTTCTTCAGAAACTCCACAGGAGGGTCTGTGCACCCTGAAGTTGTGTTCATCATTATATAAGCTACTGGAATAACCACATGCATATGATTTCCTCCACAGACTCTGCCTTTGCTGCTTTTTTTTTTTTTCACACTTTCATGAGAAAAAGCACTTTTTTAATTCACCTCCTTGCCTTCTAGATTAAGGATAATGTAAATGTTTTGAGTGAGCGAGTCTAAGCTTTTCCACAGCCAACTATTCCCTTAACTCCCATCTAATATCCACCATGACAGAAAGGCACACATAATAATGTTGTTTAGTTAGCAGGTCAACAATGAGAAGGTCACTGCTTAATGTAATTTAAACTGTGATTACTGGGCTTCAGCATCAGCAACTTCAGGACAAACAAGGCAAGATCAGAAATCATCAGCTTTGGTTTAAGGCTGCCTTTTGGCAGGCTTGGAAAACAATCTTATTGTGCCAGTTCCATTTGACTCATGCTTGGAAGGTTCAAGAAATGCGTGTAGACAATTTTTTTGTTGGCAGAGCACAGGCTGAGGTACAAATTGTGGGAGGCTTGGAAAAAATAATTGGGGGAAATATTGCTACATGCTTGCTGTTTAATGATCTTCTCTAGGTATCTGTTACTGGTCACTGCAGAAGATACTAAGATTATGTCAACTTTCTGCTTAATTCAGCAAATTTCTTATGTTCCTAAATCACACAGAAGGACTCTGAAGTAACTTAAGCATTCTACAGGTTATGTTTATGCTACAGATCCTCCACAGATACCACAAAGCTGGCATAATTACATTTGCAAAGGCATTTAACACAAACTCTGAAAGGAGAATTTACTGCTGATACAGACACACTGTGCTTCCAAACAACACAAGGCTTGGGATGAGGACATGTAAATTATGTGTCTATATGAGCCAAGTGTTTAAGTTCCCATTACACTTTAATGAAGACTTAGGCATTTTATGAAATTTACTTCATCACAATTCAGCTAACCAAAGAGTGAGTGTCCATTTTCAGGCACCACTGACAGTACCAGAGAGATCTCCCCTGCCTATAATTGGAATATAAACACAGCTCACATGTTGACACGTCCACAGGGAGGTCTAAATTTAGATGAGACAGTCTTGAGCCTAGAATATGCTGACAAAAGTGCTCTATTGGTATCACAGTTAAGTCCACACCAAAGTCAGCATGCACTAGCAATGAAGTGTTGTGAATGGATACTGCTTGCGAAGATTTCCAGATGAATACTGTTCTAGTCATGTCAGGCATCTGAATGATAAAAGGTTAGGCTAAACATTCACGGAACACATACCTAAATTCTCTTAAATACTTTTGGAACAGTTAGCCAAAACTTTCCAGCCACTTCTGAGAAAAGTCAGTAAGAAAAACATTTTGCTCATCTTAGAAACAACCTCACTCACAGGACAGACAATTTGGCAGCAACTTTAGTGTGGGGGATGCAACTTCTGCCCCTACCCTGCAGATCTATGCAGATGTAACCGAGCTTGAGAAAACTATTTTTATTTTTCACGTAAAACACTTCCAAAAGTGGGGGGATCACAAAAAAAGTTACTTTCATTGATCATGACTGATCCTCTCCAATTTCTAGCACTGACTGGACTATGTGCACCTTCCGCAAAGACTGCTTCAGTCTGACAATGATTAGAGAGAGGAAGTCTGTAATAAATACTCTAAGCCAAAGCACAGTAAACCACTGGAATGGAAAGCAGATGTGCCTAAGGATCTTGATACTACTGTCACTTAAATCGTCTGGGGAATGAGAGTACCCAGAACACAGGCAGAGGGACAACTATGGGTCAAAGAGGCAAGAGGGACTAACTACACTGTGTAAGCAGGTAAGACTGGGAGGAAAAAACACGGATGGAGACAGGATGCTGAGGAAGGGCAGGGATGATGATTACCTGCAAAAGTTCTAGTTTCACTTCTTTCATGGAGCTCCTTTACGATATTGGGCAGGGTAAATAAGAAGTTTTAGTCCTCAACCTTACTGTTGAAAGCCTGCATTCCCCTCTTTCTTCCTCCCCAAAAATACCGTCTTGACTTCCAAAAAGATTGTGCACTCAACTCCAACAGAATGAAGAAAGAACTGCTGCATCACTACAACTTTGAGTGTTTTTTAAACTTTCTAATTTGCTATTCAAGTTAGATATTAGATACTTTTAAATTAAAAAAAAAGAAAGATAAAATAAACAAAGGAAAAAGATCAACTTCTCTTGGAAAAAATGTAGCCCAAGATGTCGACAAAAGCTACATAAATCTGCTCTTTGGAAAAATTTATAGACAAGTCATTCACATGTTTATTACAGCAGAAACATTACAGAAAAACTCACGTGGAGAAGAGTAATTCTTTCAGCAGCATTTGAACAGTCTACATACCTACACATTGAACAACAATGAAAAAATGCAATATTGAAAAGGTTTTTACTAAGAAAGCAATGTCCATTCTATGGACTGAGCTAAGCACTAGCTATTCTGCATGTGATCACGTAACTAAAGACTGCATAATCAAGGCCAAAACAAAAGGATATTAATTGTGTGCAAACTATATTAATTGTGTGCAGACAACCTGCCTTTTGGCCTGTCCTAACTTTGTGTGTTTGATTTTATAGACTTAATAATGTGGGTTTTAAAGAGGATTTTGTAGATGTATTAACTCAGTTTAACAGAAAGTTCATGTCAGCAAAAGTCACTACATATACTCAATGATACAACTAAATTACAAGGTCATAGTAAGATGGGGTGACAGGGAACTCTGGATTATGTACAGACATAAAAAAATACAAGAATTTCCTGTCCTTAATACCTTCCTCATTAGTGAGCACCTCCTTAATATTCCTTCCCCACTGACTGCAATCAGTACCTTGTTGTTCATAATTCCTATTTCCTTGGCTGTTCCTAAATTACACTCTCCAAATGGCACAGAGTCATCGTAAACAAAATCCTACATCTTCAGTTCTCTAATTTTTGTAAATTGAGCTCAAAGCAAGCAATTAGATGGCATATTCTGAAACTACCAGCTTGAAACATTAATATCATTTCTTTACTAATAAAAGCTTCACATGTTTTATCTGGCTGGGGCTTTCAGGGTTTTTTTTTTTTTCAATTTGACTAAATTAGTCATAGATATTTCTCCCATTCCTCCTCCCAGAACATGGTATCTCCCAATATTACCTAACTTTTTTTTTTCTTTAATTCACTAGCTACTGAAATACACAAATAAGCCCCTTGACTTTCCATCCTATTTCATCATTGACACTCCTTTGGCAAGCATCAAGAAGTGCAACATCCTGACCTAGAATTCACAGCACTGAAGTTGCTGGTCAAACACTTATCAGGTAATTCAGCTGTCTTCTGGGGTTCGAGGAGGAGAGGATGACAACAGGGCTGTTCAGTTCATTTTGCAGCAGGCTGCCTCAGTAGCTTGCGAACAAAAAAGCTGCCAAATTTTGTAATGAATTCCACAGAACATTAAGTCTGATGCTTAGCAGAAGCCATAACTGTTAAGTAAATGATATCCTTTTGATGAATACCCTTATTTGAAAACAACATTGATTCTTCTAACCCTTTAGCAGTGTCCCAAAACAGATGTGCACAACTGCAAATTCTGTTTGCTTTCAGGTTTACGAAGTGTGATGACATTTTTACAATCATGCATGAGCCCTTTTACCCAGGAGTAAAATAAAACACAATAATTCTTTGCCATCTGTTTGTTAATTTTGCATTCATTTAACTTTGCATTTTAAACTAATAATCATTTTCTTATAATATAGTTTGCTCCATTGGTAGAAATTACAGCTGTTCAATTAAAAAAAGAATTGTTTATAACAGTATCCAGTTTTCCTCTAAATACTTCCATTGCTCTTAATTATAGAGATATTAGTGCCATCAAAGGGAAAAAACTGCCAGGAAATAATGTTACGCTTTATGTGTCATACACTCCCTTAGTAAATGTACATACTTACTTCTGCTCCAGTACCAATTCCAACCTGGTCTCATTCAAACTAGAATTCTTTTTCACCACTACAAGGTTCTGTGGATTTTAATGTTATTATGTGTAACAGGCTTCTTAGACTCTTTAAGGAGTAAGGTACAATTACCTGACACTTTTGTTTCATATATGGCATACAGTTAAACAAAGCACAGTCCTATTTCTTCATAATGCTTTTCCTAATGACAGGCCAAGGAGGTTTTGCTATATTTATTCTTATTTAGTTACAGCTAAACTAGGACTAGAATAATTTCCTGCAAGATTTTTTTCTCATGCTGTTTACAGGAATACGGGGAAAATCTATTCCTTTATCAATAGTAAAACCGCACTGAAATAGCAATCAGAACTAGTGAAGGGGAAATAACCTGGATCAACAAAAAAGACAAGGGCCTGGAAAAAAGCAGGAGCCATTCTGAGATTGAGACTCATGTTTTGGTTCTGCAGTATACTCTGGACGGCACACTGGAAAATTGCTACTCCACACAGACCAGGCTGCAAATCCGCAGTGAGATTACAAATCCTAACACAGTGGCAAGTCAACTTTGCTGTGCTTCCTAGGCTTAATAATCATAATCATCTAGAAAGAAACTCTTCAAGAACAGGCGGCTCAGCTAATTCATGTGAGCAACCCAGCAGCATTAGAAAGATTGTTCAGATGGTTTAAACAATCACTGTTTTCTAAAACCAATTTTATCTGATGGCATGGAAATCTGAGCATCAGATGATCATCTTAATTCTGTGGTAGTGTTAAGATAACAATGCTGTCACAGTACTAGGAAGAATACTTTACTAAAAAACACCCATAATGCAAGAGATGGTTTACCACAAAATGGATTTATTTCAATTAAAGAAGTTTAGCTGAAGGCTGAAAAACACTGAACTGTTGTGTAATACTGTAACAGCGCACTCTCCTACTGAAGCAAACTTCCAGAGGTATCAAACACAACAGGTTCACATAAGATTAAGAGTGGAAGTACAACCATATGTTACTGTGATGCTCAGCTTCCAGTCTTACCAGAATCTTGAGTATTCTGACCTTTTAGTTTCTCAGATGAGTGAACATTGCTGCCAGGTCTGACCTTTACTGAGGGATTTATCCATCACAATATTTTACATCTGACAGAAAGCAAACATTTTGGAGATGCCCAAGGCACAGTGTGATGTGATGGATGTGTAATGCTAACAGTCTTCCCAACAATTCACCACCTATTTCAAGTTGCTCGCATTAAATAAAAAAAATAAAATAAAATAAAATAAAATAAAATAAAATAAAATAAAATAAAATAAAATAAAATAAAATAAAA
>JBCJKH010036062.1:0-22011 GCA_039877255.1 Loriculus beryllinus
AAGCTATCCAGAAAAATAAGAACTGTTTTTTGATTGTAGAGATGTATTTTTTACCTAATCTTAGAAAAGGAGTTGGCCATCTTTTTTGGTGCTTTATCTGGGTTTGTGGGGTAAGCAGTAAAGCAACCACACCATCTGTGTCTTAAGAACTAAAAGAAAACTTCAAGGAAGAAATCTCTTGGTAAACCTGGCAACGGGTTTTGGGCATTTCTTTGTCAGATGTAGTGAAGAAACCACCTCCTCCTTTTGGCTTTTTAACCCTTATACAAAGAGGGTGGTGGTGTCCCAGTGGTGAACATAACTGAGTACATGAGAAAGAAGCTGCTGATAATAGTAGCATTTGATCATGTAGAGTTGATGAAAGAAGAAATAATGGTGTGCCCTCTATGAGTTATTACTGGTAGTTTCCATAAAAGTTAAGTAAATGAAGTCTGAGGCTCAATTAAAAATCATCTTTTCTTTCTTCTTCTGTGCCCAGGACAATACATTGTTTCCTATGAATAGACCACCCGGGGGCTGGTCATGTGTTTTGGTAAAAATCATAGCTTTGTCAAACAAAGCAAAAGACATAATTATAGCTTCTTTTTTATATGAAAACCTCCTATTTTAGTTATTATTGTGCATTTCCAATTAGAAATGTGTTAAACAGTTGCCATTAGAAGTTTAAAAACATGAAAACAGCAAAATGCCAGAGAATTAGTTCTGTAAAAAAATTCACCCTGATCTGGCTCAGTAGCAACAGGGATTCCCTTCTCTTTTTCCTACCTCCTTTATTGAGGGGTTGGAGGGAAGGGGGTTTTGAGGGAAAGGGAGGTTGGTGGCTCTTTTTTTTCTTCCCCTAGATGAGAAAATCCTAAAAGTCACACTCTTTATCCCAACAGATATGTCCACAGAAAGAAAAATTTACTCTTGAAGCTGTAATTGGTTGTAGTATGAGATGTGAAATGCCTACCACATGTATTATTGTTATGAGATATGTATTCCTTGGATAGATGAAATGTAGGTAGCATAATGTTAAATAATTGTGAAATATAATAGATGGATATAGAGTGGGAAGGGTGTATGTGCTGTACTTACAAGGTTGATGGGATCCTGCATGGTGTAGGGTAGGAAGAAAAAAGCCTCTTTGAAAGATCAGTTTGTAGCCTCAATAATCTTAGATAGAAGACCCCTTAAAATTTCCTTTTGCTTTTATGGTGTTCATGCACACGTCAGTGGTTGTTAGCAGATCCATAATTATTGTAATCAAAGCTATTGTTTGAGAAATCTGAAAGGGGCTTTTTAGAAGGGCAGGTAGGGATAGGACAAGGGGTAGTCACTTTAAACTGGAAGAGGGTGGATTTAGCTTAGATGCAGTGAAGAAGTTCTTTACTGTGAGGGTGGTGAGGCACTAGACCAGAGTTGCCCAGAGGAATTGTGGTGACCAATCCTAGAAGTGTTCAAGGCCAGGTTGGATGGGAGTTTGAGCAACCTGGGGGTGGGGGGTGTGGGGTTGGAACTAGATGATGTTTAAGGTTCCTTCCAACCAAACCATTCAATGATCCTGTGCTCTGAGAGAAGCTTCTATTTGTCTTTTATGTTAATTATTTTAAAGCCTGTTCCTCTTCTGATTGTGCTTTTCTTGTTAAAATTTCATGTGAGCTACAGGCTAAACCTTGGAGACTGATCTCTGTGATACTCTGACCTTGACTGTAACCTGGTTTTACCAGGGAGTTAATCTGGGGACTGTCACCTTGATGCTGCTGCACCCTGTGGTCAACTTTTGCTGTTAGATATCTATGGAGACTGGAGAAGGAATACTTTAAATTACATCTCTGATTCCTGGGTCTTCCCTGTGCTCGTTGACTTATGGGCTTGTCAGCACCACCTTTACTGCTCTGTTTCTCTTGGTTGCCTTGTTGGGGCTGGCTGTAGGTTCTTGATGGCAGAGAACTTGCATACCTGTACAACTCTGCTAAGATTAGGAAATAGAGCATTGATATGTTATCAACATTATTTTTAGACTAAAGCCAAAACACAGTATTTTACCAGCTAATAGGAAGAAAATTAACTCTATCCCATGATATCTTCTTAATCTGGTGACTTCTTCATCTTGTGGTTTGTCTGAGGGATATTTTCTGTATCACTTTGCCATGAAATAGAAATTAATTATGTATGAACTAGGAGACACAGTTCTTCATCTGTGCTTCTGTTGTGTTTTTTAAAAACAAATTATTGGCTTCTGCTGTGCATCTGTAGCTGGTGCTCCTGTGAGGAGAAAAAAAAACCAGAGAAAACTATCCCCGGATGAAAAGTTGATCTCTATGTTAGCACCTATGTAGACTGAGACATTGCATCATTTGTGTGCAGTCCTCAGTTCTCAGGGGTTATACACATGACTAAGTCCTGTACTACTGTCTCCTTTTAGACTTTCTTGTGTTTCCTATCAAACTGCTTTGTTTTTATATTATTGTAGCATCTAAGGCCTCAGGCAGAGGCCAGAAACCCAGCATGAGAAGGGCAGGACACAGAGCAATAAGCATTTACAGCCCAAGTGTTAGAAAAGAGATGAATAAGGATCAAGAAAAGAACATGAGGAAAAAAATCTCCATGCAGTAGGTATGGCACATCAGTAACCCAGTCTGTGGCTAGATTTTTAACATACATTTAAAGCAATGCAAGTTTTGGTAATATACTGTTGCTATTATGCCTTTTCTGAATTGTACTTAATGTCTGCTTGGATACTAAAACCTTCATCTTAAAATGATGGGTTATAGATGTTTTGGCTGACTGATGAAAAAGGATGTGGAAACTTAAGGGAAATGCAGAACAAATCTGTGTCTTTATTTCATTTTCCAAACATTTATCTGGATCAAATACTACCCTTAATTTTTCAGCACATGACTTTATTGGAGAGGAATCGCAAGGGAGCTGATTTCAGTGGTGTATCGCACACAGTTAAATTCTTTGGGCAAGACCTGCTGCCACAAGAACTAATGGACTTCATCTCTTCTCCTTGCAGTGACACAAAACTGTACCAGACACCTTCAGCTGCAAACTTATGAAAGGTCAGTAAAATACAGACAATCTAGCGCATCTACAGGGTGTGCAGTATCAACTTGTGCTGGCAGTGGACTGTGGCAGAAAGTCAAAGCTGTTACCCTAGCACATCTCCTCTGATTCAAGAAACCAGAGGGTAAGCACTAGTTGGGGGCTGAACATCTTCTGCTGTGCCTATAAGCTGCTACAAGAACGCATGTTACAACGGAGGTGCGTTTTGGCATTGTACAACAGCTACATCATAAAAAAATAACTAGGACTATATATAATAGCTGGTGTTTTGTAACCCCAGTGACTCACTGTGTCTTTCCTAAGGAGGGAAAGATACACCTTTGCAAGTCCCACCTGCTGTTCCTTACTTAGCACTTGATAAAAATCTTCCCTCCTGCTCCTCTCTCCACTAACCAGGAGCCAAGAAATATCCTTCTGTCACTGCTGGTTCCATGTGCAGGTGGATGGACATTGTAGGAGGTTTTAATCATGTTGCTTATCAGCTACTTCTACTTCATGACGCAAATATCTTCTCATTGTCAAACCCTCTGGGAGAAATTACCTGTAATTGTTTCATTCCGTGTAAGTTATCCAGATATGATCTTTGATAACAGTGCCATCACATTGATTTCTGGAGTAGCAGCAATTGTTATTGAAGAGAAAAATAAAAAAAGCTTTTAGACCCTGTATTTAGACCCAGTTTCTCTCTCTTTAGGCATGGAATGGTGGTTTAACACTGTTTTCTTTACCTTATAATTTGTTAGATGCAGTTTTGAAGAAAAGCATAGTGTCCCACAGAGGAGCTGGAGAGGCTTGTGGTGCTGATGTGCTCTGACACCTGATGTGTGCCAGCAGCCTTCTCATCAAGGGGACCTGGACGTCACTGTCACCATAGAGACAGAAATAAGGATTCGGTTTCAAAAGGTGAAGAGAAGCTGGCAATTAGGAAGGTAAGGCTGTGTCTGTCTCTCGACTGTCTTGAATGATTTCAGAATTAAGCTATATTTGAAAGGAGGCCACAGTAGAGGGATGCTGCACTGTATTTTTATATACATGTGTAGGCATGAACTGCTTTGAATAAACTTAGATAAAAAAGAACCCAATGGAGGTTTTTAAAAGACCTTGTTAATGTTCTGCTTGTGCTCCTCTAATTAATTCTTTTGCAGGTGGTAAAAACTCAAAACTTGAGTTCTTTTTAAATTTTATTCCAGGAGGTCATTAAATATCCACTAACTCAGTATTTTCTGTTTTGCACAAAAATTGAGTAACTGGTGATGCGTTGTAAACTAATGCTTTTCACTTCCGCCCCTTTTCATGGTCTTCTGCTGTGCTGTAGCAATGATAGACATAAAGTAATGGTGAATGTTGACAGGTAAGATAGGGATCAGCCATGAGTTTAACTACACGGGACTTTTTAAAGCCTAGGTTTGTACTGGTCAAGATTAGTTTGCAAATAACATCTCTACTCACTCTTATATCAACAGATAAAACCTCCCCTCCTGATGGTTTACCCCATCATTTGCAGATACAGCATTAGTGATGCAGTGATTTGTTTAAAGAAACATTTTGCATACTTATAACCTCCAGCAAGGTGCTGGCCCTAAAAGGATTTTTCTTGCACCTTGAAAACAAATGATATCTTCACAGGTATGGCTCTGATGGGAGGGGAATGGTGGCAAGGAGAAGTTCATCCAGCAAAGCAACAGGTGAACAATTAATGAGTAATGCCATAAAAGCATTACTGCCTGAAAGGTGGTAGAAGGCTTACAGAGACTGATAAAAGACCTTGTCTGCAGTATCATGCAGTTCTGAATGCCACTGGAGTGTGTGAGATGGGGTTGGATGCATATTTCTGATCTCAGGCCACGGATGCTCAGCAGAGCCCTCAAGCTCCACTTGTCTCAGCCCACCATAGCTCCAGTGAGGAGTAGCCAGAACACAGCGGGTTTTTCAACCATGGCACACTTCTTGCCTTGACAGCTGGAGGAAATCTGGCACGGGAGCCAAATCTGTTGGCTTTGTGGCTCTGGGGTATCTTTTCTGTTTTGAGAATTCCCCATTGTGAAGGTATCGCTGCAGCTTGGAGCAGAGCTGAGATCTCAGCCCCTGGGGCTGTCCAGTCTGGGAGAAGGTCTTGCCAAGGATAAATGTTGAGTTTGTTGGTTTTTTTCTTCTGTTTCTAGGTCTCTTTGATTTTATAAATATCTAGGTGTCAAGCAAAATTTTGGTATTTACCTTATGGCTGAATTTTCCATGGAGATGTTTGCATATGTGTGTAATACCGTTTGTATTTATTATTCCTATTGCTGTTATCACTCACATTTTTTGCAAAAAGAATAACAGACAGTAAGCTTATGGTCCATCTGCTGTGTAAAGACAGTGGAGGACACAGAGAGCCTGGGGGGCACAAGGAAACCCTGAGACGTTGCTTGGGCTGCTGTTGTCAGACCTCTACAAACAATGGTAATATGTGTTTGCTTGATACTAATAAGAGGCAACCAGGGTGTATGGGAAGAACTGAATTCTCTATTTACATGCAGCTGGTGTTTGCATTTTTGGGGGTGCCATTGTTGAGACATGCAGCTAGTTGGCTGAGTTCCGTAACAAACTGCATTTTTAACTGATTTTATCTGATAGCTACTGCAGGATCTTGTCTACCCAGATTTTAGTCATTCACCCTGACTTCTGCTTCGGGAACCTTCTGACCAAATTGATCTTTGATATTGATATGACAATCTGTGCTGGTGAACTTTCAGGTTTGACTCACTTTCTGGGATCAGCTTATGTCTTAGTTATGCACACTCTATTAATCATTTGATCATGCTTTTTAGGGAGAATAGAAACTGTGATTATGTTAGACTCAGAGTGAGTTCATCCGGTTCAATTCCCTGTCTCCCATGGTGGTGGTCTCCAGTTGTTTCAGACAAAAGAAAAAGAAAACTTGTATTAAGCAGGAAGTAAATATTCTGTCATTCTCATTAGGCTCTAATAGAAAATTTGTTTCACTATTTCTTTAATTATTTTTAGAAATATTTTAATGTAACACATGAGAACATTCCTAGCCGTACAGTTGTCTTATTCTTTTTGGATATGTTAAATTGTTTGGTTTTGTGGTGTACTTTGACAGGTGGTTTTCAGTTTTGCCTTCTCCTAGAAAGTCTTTTGTCTTAACATTTGACTTACCCCGTTCAGCATATTGGATGCCATCTGCTCTTGAAGTACAAGACAAGCAAATGCTGATCTTGTTGGTGTGTAGCCTGGGTTACCCAGTGTTTTGCGCACTTGCTTGATGCTTTCTTCAACAGACAAACCATTCTTTGAGAACTTGATTACCAATTGAGATTACTACAAAGCCAGATGTCAAGAGGAGTTGGATACCAGTATTGTATAGGGAATCAGATATGAATTATTTTACTGATGCAGAAGCTGCTTTCGAGAGACAGCAGGAGGAGTGGACAGAAAGCTGTTTGACATCCAGCCTAGAGCCCTGCTTTTGGCACATTTTGTCAGTTGCCTCTTGACTAGAGGGGACTAGTCCCTACTCTCCTTTTAGCCACTGCTCCTGTTGCTCACCCCCTACAACCTGTCTTGCTGTAGAACATACATGTTTAATCTGCTGGGGGGAGAGTAGAAAGCAGCACCTATTCTAGCAGGCACCACTTTTTCTCCCTCCTGTTATTTGTTAGTGGTGTGGGTAATATAATTCTTCCTTTGTTCATAATTCTTCTATGCTGCTTCACACTTGACTTCCTGTGTCAAGTGGTCAAGACCTACAGCTGGAAATTATGCAGTAACGACGTTTTTGTTCCTTCCTTGCTACATCAGGAATATTTATTTGGGCCAGGTATATACCATAGTCTGCTAGATGGTATGAGAAGTAAAGCAACATCAGCTATCTTTCTTATAGTGTTCTTCTGTGACATTGTCACTTCATAAGATTTCCTGAGGTTTTCTTTGGCTCAGGCTGTTAAAATTGGCCACAGTTATGTTTCTGTTTTGAGGATAAGGGAGTACCTGTCTGAAATCATGCTTTTGTGTTCACCAGCATGTAGATAATTTACCAAGTTGTGTTGAAAAGATACACAAAAGAGAATGTGAAACTGATGCTGAGCTTGATTTCAGAATATAGAGCTGTTGGCTAACTGTAAGCAAAGTATCTTCACTGATCATAGCAATCATTGCATAAAGTTAGATACTGCTTTCTTTCTGCACACTTCCATACTTTTAGATGCTTTGGTTTTCCAATTGCTTCTGAGCTCGATCTTTCAAGTAACCCTTCAGATACTTACAAAGCTTTTATACTTTCAACTACACTCATTTTGTAAGAGGATGAATGTTCTGAGTGCTCAGTGTTGTAGTAAGAGTATGTAATCCCTTTTTGCATTAACCAGAGGATTCTGGGGAGGGTTTCTGAGTATGTGGAAACCCTGCTGTGATATTGACATTTCTCTCAGAATGGGCCCCAGTCAGTGAGGATAAATTTGCAGGCAATCCAGCCAGGATTTTTCCATGTCATAAAGGGAATGTTGAGGAACTCTGAACAGATGATTCAGTGCTGCTAGTGCTGAGTTAGACCAATCACTATACCCATTGCACAGTCACGCAGTCCACACCCAATTTCATCCTCTGCCCACACACAAATGTGTCATCTATCTGTGCGTGACTGAAGTGCTCATATCAGACACACTTACCTGCCAAAATTATGGGAACTGTCCTAAAAGGTTGTTATCTTCTTCTGACTTTTCAAATATTTCTCTCCTCTCTGATCATTCTATCCCCTCTTTGGATCTCTTGTATCTTCTAGGATGTCTGCTTGTGCATGTAGGTTTGCATGGGAGAACTGCACTTGCAGAACCATTTCTGACTCATGTTGATCTAAGGAAAACTAGTGGGAGGGAGCTGCTAAGCTAAAACAGTATATGGAATAGAAATGGATCCCCTTGCTTATTTTGGATATAAATATTGTCTCTTAATGACAACTATTCCATTCAAAGATTAGCTTGGGTTAGTGGAATTGATAAAGTCGTATGCTCTTTATTTCTATGAATAGCAGAGCATTAAAGTGTGGCCATGTCTGGCATGACATCAGTATGCAAGTCATGCTAGAATCAGTTTAATTCTATGAAACTTAATGCTATGAAATTAATTCACGTTCACCACACTAAGGCTGTGAATTCATTCAGCTACCAGGAAAAGGTTACTTTCTAATCTAAAGGTATGTGAACACATGTATCTTAAGGCTTCACACTAAATTTTCAGAGGTATTAGAGATGTAACCTTCCAGGTACTTGTTCAGGACTTGAGTGTGTGCATATCACTGAGATTAGGAACTTTAAGCAAAGTTCTCTGTGGTTTCATAGGTCTTCAGCGGTTTTGGAAATCTAAGGCCTCAAGCCATCTGTCAGAGCACAGGAAATCTTGAGTTTCCTTAGGCAAAGGACCAGAATTTTTCTCAAAGCAAAGGTTTGGTCCTTGAGAAAGTGGTTTCTAAGCTACCTCCACCAAAAGGGAAAGAGGAAATATGATCTGATTGGGAAGAGTTGCTCTAGGTGCTGCTTACAGACCAATTGCTTTCTAATGTTAAGCAGCCTGTAGCTGGAGAAAAGAGATTTCTCCTGTGAAAATGACTAAGGAAGAAAATAGGGGAAAAATAATTTTTCCTATCTTCCTTTCCTTCTCAGAGAACTGGGGGATTAATGTCTTCTGAAAAAGGCATACATATGGAGGCATGGTAGAAAACCAAGATTTACAGCAGCTATCATGAAATTTCTCTTGGTTCACTTTCTTTTGACTGCTGGTCCCAATAATTCCTGTTATGAACTGAAACCTGAAGATTTCAGAGAGTCCTACTTACTAAACGAGTCATGGCTGAGTCACATCCTGCCTTACCTGACATTGCACAAATGATCCGGTGAGAACGGCGTGATGTGACTCCTCTATGGTAATTTAAATGAGAAGAATGGTTGCTGGCATGCATTTCTCAACATGTGGTACAGCAAAATACTCTTCTGCAGAACTGTCAGCAAAGGCTGGAGCAGAACAAAGGAGGCACAGGCATTAATCTGGGATAATGATGGACAAGAGGTGATGGGAGGAACTGAGAAGATTTGAGTCTTGTAGCTTGTGACAATTTTTACTGGAAAGCCAGGTGCACAAGTTTGACTAGTTCCCAAATGAGTCTGAATTGTTTGGCTGGTATTTAAGAAGCAACTTACTGTATTAATGGCAGCAATACAAAGGAAAAGAGGAAGATTTTTATCAGTCATCTTTACTTTGGTTTTATTTAACTTTTATATCTAAATTTAAATATAAACTTAAATATAGCTGTAAGCACACATCACAGTGCTCTTAGTTATCAGAGTTAAGATGTTACATGGAAACAGGAAATAGAAGGAGCGATGGACACCACAAGTGATGAGTAGTGTTCCTCAGCGATTGGTATTGGGACTGGTGTTTAACATCTTAGTTGATTACATGCACGATGGGATTGAGTGCATTTTTAGCCAACTTGCCAATGTTGCCAAGCTGTACGGATAGGCTGACACGCTGGAGGGAAAGGATGCCATCCAGATGGACCTTGGCAGGCTTGAGAGGTGGGCCAGTGCAAACTTCATGAAGTTCAACAAAGACAAGTGCAAGGTCCTGCACACTGATTGGGGCAATCCCAAGCACAAATACAGGCTGGTTGGCAGAATGAATTGAGTGCAGCCCTGAGGGGAAAGACTTGGGGAAGTTGGTTGATGACAAATGATCGTGACCCAGCAGTGTGTGCTTGCAGCCTAGAAACCAACCATATGCTGGGCTGTATCAACAGGAGTGTGACCAGTAGGTTGAGGGAAGTGATTCTCCCTCTCTGCCTTGCTCTCCTGAGATGACACTTGGAGTATTGCTTTCAGCTCTGGGGCCCTGTTGTGGTTTAACCCCAGCCAGCAACTAAGCACCACACAGCCACTCACTTTCCCCTAGTGGGATGAGGAGAGAATTGAAAGGGTACAAGTGAGAGAAATCATAGGTTGAGGTAAAGATAATTAATAGGGAGCAAAACCCATGTACACAAGCGAAGCAAAACAAGACCAAATCATCATTCCCCATCGACAAGCAGGTGTTAAGCATCTCCAGGAAACCAGGGCTTTTTAAAGCATGATGGTGAGTTGTGAAAACAAATACCATAACTCCAGACATCCTGGGACTATCACAAGCAACAGCCTGCAGTGTTTGGAGTTTGAAGGTTGGTGTAGCTCTACTAAAAAGTGTGGATAACAGCTTATGAAGGCTGAAGACCTGGCACAAGATCCCTGCTAATATTGACTGTTGTTTTCCTATTGCATACAACTCTTTCATGTAAGAACAGGCAAGTTTACTGCTGATATATAGCCCTATCTGAGTTTCACGTGGCCTTGTTCTTCTGTATCCATGATCATGGCAACCTGTTTCACACCCACATGTGATTTCTCAATTTCCGCTGCTGCCCCTTTCAAGTATCTTTGTGCTATATGAAGCAGGTGCTAGTGTTTAGTAACTTTCTGCACCTGTAGTGCTATTGGTTTTGGACACTGCAGTTGATTTTCTTCACTTGGGCATGTCAAAATACAAACTATGCCTCTGGGCTTATTGCTGGAAAGTATTCAGTAGCACCATTTGCAGATGGCGTGAAGGAAGCTGCTCTCAAGGCATCTTGTCAGTGTCAAGGTTGAACTTTCATGGTCTAAGCTGAAGTAAATTCTTTGACACCCTGAAAGGAAAGCAGCCTGTTCCTGTTGTCTGTGTGCCAAAGAAAGCTGTTTTTTAGTTGATGAATGAGGTATGAAGTGGAAACTTCACATGGAGACTCGTTTAATTACCTTGAGTGTTTTCAGGAGAAAGGGATTGAGTGTTCCTGGTCAGCTTGAAACAGATGTTGGCATATAGGTTGAGATTTATTTCTGAAGAACAGCATACAGGCTTGCTCTTGGTTGAAACTGAAACAAGGGTTGTATCTTGCAGAAACTCATTAGAGACTGTAGTGATAGGACAAGGGGTAAGAGGTTAAAACTTTAACAGGGGAGGTTTAGATTGGATATAAGGAGGAAGTTCCTTACTGTAAGGGTGGTGAGGCACTGGAATGGGTTGCCCAGGGAAGCTGCGAATGTTCCATCCCTGGCGGTGTTCAAGGCCAGGTTGGACAGAGCCTTAGGTGACGTGGTTTATTGTGAGTTACCCCTGCCCATGGCAGAGGGGTTGGAACTAGATGATCTTAAGGTCCTTTCCAACCCTAACTATTCTATGATTCTATTTCTGTCCTCACCCCAAATTTAATTTCCAAAAATGCCCTTTTTCCCAGCACAGGGAACCTATGAGCACAGCTGATGCACTCAGGTACAGTGCACGAGACAGCTCATCTCCTGGGACAGATTGTTACGTCCTCTCTTGCACTGCCAAAGCTGCTCCCCCTACAGCGAATGCCTTTTGTGCAAGGATGCTTTCCTGGTGGCTTCCAAAATCCAGTTCAGACAGGGTCAACGCTAAGGGCTTGAAAAATGTTTCTTGGTCTGGCAAGCTTGACCCAGCCTTTCATAGTTTGTATGGCCATGCTGTTCACCAGTCTTTGTCGTTTAGCTTGGAGACTTGTCCAGTGTTACACAATAAACCTGAAACAAAGCCAAGAGCTGAATCTAAGGTTTTTGTGTCCAAGTAGAATATTTTGATTCTTGAAACTTACTTCCTTTCTGTGACTTTTCTCCTTGGGGTGGGGAGGGAGAGGGAGTTAGGGGAGTTAAAAAAAAAAATAGTGCTTTTAACATACTGAATGTCTGCATATGCTTTGTTGTGGAATTTGTGGTGTAGTGAATCTGGATACATCTTTTTGTTAAGGTGAACCCATCTTTGAACTCAACATTAAAGACTACAGACCTATTATAATTCTTGTTAGAGGATAAAATAACTCTTGAAAAATATTATGCCTGTTGTTTTTGCAGATGGGATGATCAAGAGCATTGTTGGTTCTGATCTGTCCTATTGTTTTTCTGTACTGTTGTTGTAAACGGCTGATGGAAAAAAGGAGTCAGTACAGTGAAGCGCCACTGTTGGCATCATAAAACCACCACCTTTAAGACTCTGCATACTTTCCTTCCATCCAAAAGTGTGCACTTCTGAATCTCTAGTCAAATACCATGGATATGTCTAGTTTGCTGGCATTAAACAACATATTTAAGACAGGAATAAAGTGCTAGGAAGTTTATAGTGTACTACCAAGGACCAGTAATCACATGATATTTGTTGCTGACCATGATACACTGGGTCTACTACAAGGGAAAATAAAAGCTCTCAAAGTTAGAGGCAAGCTTTATAATGCTCATTCTTTGTTCTTACTTATATAAGCAGAACATCTGAAATACGTTCATCTGCTGCAAGCAGCTGAAGCAACTGTGTTTGACCAGGTAGTCAGAGGATGGTTTGCATGTTAGTCTCAGCCCATAGCCCCACAGTCATGCCACTCTGGAGCACCTTTGGGATCTTGTGGAGTCCTGCTGGATTTTGCTTGAGGAGTGTCTTGCCCACACACAGCTCACTGCAGCATAAACATCTTATGATGAATCCTGGTTTGTTTTGCTTTATTTGGTCTTAATTCATTGAAATGCCCAAGAACCAGTTGAAAGAATACATGTGACAGACCAGTCAGCTTCACTCACTCGACAGATAAAAATATTTCCTAATCTAGTTCTTCAGTGCTCTGGAAGCTTCTCCAACACCTCAGAAATTTTTAGTTTTTTTATGAATCTTAAGAAAGAGCAGGGCAGACCCATTTCTTTTTCACTTTAAATATAACCTTCAGGAAAGTGTGAAGTGTTAAAAGTGCAAAATCAGTCTGATTTAAAAAGTTATGGCTCATCAATAGCTGGAAGATATTACTGGTCTGCTGAGGAGTTGTAACCAACAACTGCCACTCCTGTTGTAGGTAAACCAGGTCAGCATAGGTTTCACTTGATAAGCAAGAAGAGTAGAAAATAGCTGCTAGTAAGAATTTTTTATGTAAATTATAAATTTTTATTCAACTAAATAGCTAAGCTCCTTGTCAGTAAATTAACATGAATGAATTATGGTAACAAGAAGGCACATATGATCTTGTGTTATAGCAACACCCTATTTAACTCTGTGTTGATTCTGCTGTTAATATTTGCAGAAGGAAATCACCTGCTTTCTAGGGTAGGAAAGAATCATGTTAAAATTTCTCATGGAAAAGTGCTCAGTATTTGAGCTATCTTATATCCACTTTAGTGCTTTCAGTTGTTAGAGTGTGCAGTAAGTATCTGAAACTGCTTTCACCTTCACTAAATGAGGAATAATTCTCTCAAGCCAGTGAAATTATACCAATCTGAAACTGCTGAGAACAATGTTAGAATGCCCTCCTTATGTCCTTAATTTGGTATTTGGGTGGGAGAGAGGAAGGAAGGATGAAGGAGCAGAAAAAAAAGAAGTGCAATCATACCTTTTTAGTTCTGTAGAAATTTTTACATATTCTCTTGCTACAAATGTTCTCAGTTGGGAGTGGGTTTCTACATTAGTCTGCTATATTCAGTGAAGTAGTTCATGCAAACAGAGAAGTGTGTGTGTGTTTATCAGAATTAAGACCTATGAATTAGACTTCCTTTTCAGTTATTCTTACATTTATTATGCAATATGTTTTTCAATTATAGTAATTGTCCAAACTAAATCCTAAATAGACAGTCACCTTGTATCTTAAATGACTGCTACATGCTTTGTGGAGTTGCTCTTCAAACTCCTTTTTCTGTAATAGTGAAAAATACAGTATTAAAAACTATTTTTAGATTGAACTATGGGTGTGACACAAGCTAGGAAGAGCCACAAAAGTCAAAACTCAACAAAGCAAGAGATGCTGGGAAAAAGCATTTTCTGGCTCAGCTTATCTACTTCTCAAGTGAAGCTGTCTCTTTTGACAGAGGCTATCAAAACATCAGTACACCGTTAAAACCTCAAACTTCTCTGATCTGTAAACCGTTTAGTTGCCCTTTACAGGAAGGCAAATTTCCTGTCATCTTAATTCCAGACTACACCAATCGCAGTCAGAACAACCAGTTGTGTGCAGCTAGTGGCACCTAAGTTGGTGAGAAGAGCGCAGGGCTTCCCTGCTCTTCTCTAGGCAGCAGGCAAGTGAGAAGATGTCCTATGTGTTACAGGAGGGCTGGACTGCAGTAGCACGTCTACTTTGTGTGGTTCTAAATCCTCAAGTCATTGCTGCATGCTGCCTTGGTGAAGTATTTCCCCCTTCCTCCTTTTATTTTTATTAACAATACCTATTGTAATAGAAAAGTTCTAGCAGAATCTGTTTCAGCTCTCCTGACATCAATCAGTGCAGTTTTCTGCTTCATTCTGGTGATAGAGAAACATAAATATTTTCAGATCCTTAGCTTATGAGGCTGGCAATAAACTCTAACATCATTATGGGGTTGAGTTTCAGGATATGCTTTCTCTGATGGGAAAGCTCTCTTGTGGACCTTCTTCCTTGCTGGAGTACCTTGTGCTCTGGATGTGTTGATACAGCCATGTGCAGGACCAGTGAAGTGATTCAAGATAAATAATAGAAAAGGAAAGTGTTCTGGGGACAGGTATTTTTAACCTAGCTTAGATCTACAGTAATATCAGCCCAATGAGACTGCAATGAGCTTCAGCCCAGGAGCAGGTAAGAATGGCTGGAGAGAAGTGGGCAGAGAGTAGAAACTTATTAAGCTGCTTTGTCACCAAGGAAAACGTTGTGGGATTGCTGCTGACACTTCCATTCCATTGGATGATATGGAAGTCATGCAGAGGGCATCTCATTTTTACAGCTACTCCATCAGTAAGAAACCAGCTTTGGGCCTATTAGACTATCTTAAATTGCAGGAATTTGGCTAAAGTCATGTTTGACTGTCTTTTGCCTGCTGAAGGTCGTGAGGTGACTGTTTTGCACATATAATAAACGAGACATTGCTAATATTTCTTTCAAAGAGAGATCTGGTTGTGAGAAACTGGAACAGGTTGCTCTAAGAGGTTGTGGATGTCCCTTCCCTAGGCATGTTCAAGGTCAGGTTGGATGGGGCTTTAAGGAACATGGTCTAGTGGAAGGTGTCCCTGCTCATGGCAGTGGGTAGGAACTAGGTGATCTTTATAAGGTCCTTCTAATCCAACCCATTCTATGAATTTGAATCCAAGTGTCAGAATACCCACTGCTGACTTTCTGGCTGGAAAAAAAGAGCACCGTTGCAGCTAGCCACACTGCCCAAGGACACAGTTTAAAACATGGCAAGAATGATTTTCCAGCTATTATTGATTGAAAATTAATGGAAACCACTACAGACTTCAGGCTGTGTGTCTCTGGGTCTTATCAGCTAATCAAATCTTAAAAGCCAAGCTGCAGCTCTGTTTGTTGATTAGTCAAATATGCCTTTACACAATGCCATTTCTAATTAGTAGTATACAAACAGCATTGTTAAGTCCCTGTTTTGTATCACTACCTCAGTTTCCCTTTATCTGTACTCATTAGTTATGTCTTGTTGACAAGTGCCTGACAGAGGAATACACTCATTGGGTTGAATATATTGATATATATGTATAGTCAATATCAGCTGGCAAACAGAATAACATAAGGAGGAATAATGTGAATGTATGAACAAATAGCTTATGTTGTTTCATGTTGACATGTATATGACACTAATCCAGAAACTTATGCCAGAGGCAAGTGAATATGTTTTGAACCATTAGAAGTATTCCTTCTGTGATTGGTCATACGGTATGATTTCTGTCTCTGACTGAAAGAAAATTCTACTGATTTATTAGCAACAGTATTGATATCTCAAGTGGTATATTTGCAGAAAGTGTTACTTTTACAAGATGCGTTTACGTGTATTTTCCAGTATATCCTTGCTTAATTAAGAGAGAAGGCCTTTTAGCATTACATTTTCATACACGCATTTGAAATCTTGATCTGTAACTACTTTACAGAGAAACTTTCATGGAAGATTATGCTTCAATAATCATAGACCCATTCCTTAAACTGCAGAGTAAAAATAATTTCTGATTGGTTGGCTTCTCTTTGTAGTGGTAGTAGAAACCAGAGAGTGAATAGAAGTTCATAAGAAAGTGCTGAAATCTATGGCTAATACGGATGGTCACAAAATGGACTACTTACTCCCTGAAAATAAACTGGGGAGAAAACTTGGACACACTTTTAAAGGAAGTTGGAACTGTTGTTGCCAAAGTTGTGCACAGGCAAAATGTATTATCTTTGCTGACATGTTTACTGGTGGTATTTTCTATTTGTCCAGATTTTTATTTACTTTTGCATATGGTGTCCCCTTGTATTTTACAGTACTGTTTTTGCACAAGAAAAATCATTCACTAGTTTTGTCTTTAAAGGAGATATGTTCTTTACGATTTCATGTTCAGGTCAGTACTTCTAGTTGACATGCTGCTGTAATGTGGAGGCTGTTATTTAAGAATTGTTAGTCACAGAAGTTTTTTGTAACAAAAAGAACCTTTTGTACTGGATAAGGCTGGGATGTAGATAGAATCATAGAATCATTAGGGTTGGAAAGGACCTTAAGATCATCTAGTTCCAACTCCCCTGCCATGGCCAGGGACACCTCATACGAAACTGTGCCACACATGGCTTCTTCCAACCTGACCTTGAACACTGCCAGGGATGAAACATTCGCAATCTCCTTGGGCAACCCATTCCAGTGCCTCACCACCCTCACAGTAAAGAATTTCTTCCTTATATCCAATCTAAACCTCCCCTGTTTAAGTTTTACCTGTTACCCCTTGTGCTGTCACTACAGTCCCTAATAAAGAGTCCCTTCCCAGCATCCCTAGATGGGAAGGGAGAAGTAAAAACAATGGTGGTGATGAGGTTCCTGGCATGATGACATTGTATCCAGAGGGGTCAGCATAAATCGACCATGGCTGGTAATGCAGGCAAACGCAGAGTATTATTGTGCCTGTTTTACAAGCAGAAAACTAGAGGAAAAAGAGATTTATGCATTATTGTGACCATAAGGAACGTTATTTCCTTACTGTGCTCAGTTCCTCGATTATGTTACCATCTTGACCTGAGCTGTTCCTAGAGCTTCTAGTGGGCAGCCATGCCAAAGAAAATGCTGGCCGGCAAAACTGGGAGTTTGTCATCCCATTCTGGAAAGCCTTTTGTCCAGGCTGGGGCTGGCTTTGGTCTTCCTCCAGTACTGACTTTACCTCTAAAAATACTAGTATTCTCAAATATGATTCCTGGAACTTCATTAGGAGATGATCGTTCATAAAGCAGGCTCTGAAAGCAATGTGATGAGGGTTTGTGTATGGTGCTTTCCGTTTGGTGGTAAAGGGGAATATTGGAAATGGGCTACAGAAATTAAAATTTGGTATTTGCTGCTTCTACAGGACACTATTTAGTGTACTGGTTTTGGCCGAGATAAGAATTAAATTTCCCCATAGTAACTTGTATGGGGCTATGTTTTGAATTTGTGATGGAAGTATTGATAACACAGGGATATTTTCATTACTGCTGAGCAGTGCTCGCACAGAATCTAACCCTTTCCTGTTTCTCACCCCACTCACCAGTTAGTAGGCTGGGGGTACACAAGAAGTTATGAGGAGACAAAGTTAAGACAGCTGACACCCAGTGACTGAAGGGACATCTCACTATACAGTGTGGTGCTCAGTGGTAAAACTGGGTTTGAGAGGCATGGGTGGCAGTTGGCCAGGGCTGCTGTTGGAGACAGTCAGGGCACCTGTTGGTGGTGCACTATTGTTTGGCTTTGCATCACTTGCAATTTGTGTCCAGCTCTATTGCTTCTTTACCTCCTTAAAAAAAAAAAAAAAATTAAAAAAAATTTAAACTGTCTTTATCTCAGTTCATGAGTTTTTGCCCAGTTACCCTTTATTTCTTTCCCCCATTTCACTGGAGAGGAGGTTAGTGAGTAAACAGCTGAGTGATGCTTGGCTGCCTACTGAGGTTTATCAACAGAAAAGTTGTTGCTCTATCTACTTTTTCAAGTACACAGAGAATGATTAGGAAAACTACAACATATCAAGACAAATAAGTGAATGTGAGGTTAATTTTGCGCATTAATGATCTTTATGAAAGCATATTTGCAATAAACTCCTTACTTTTAAATTTAAAAAAATAAAAGGCTAGAAATGCTGTGAGATTTCTGTGAAGGTCCTGGTCCCAAAATTGGTGATTAAAGAAGGATAATCACAGCGCTTGTGGCTTCAAAGGTCAGTCCTGCTGAATTTATGTGACTGATGGATTCTTTTCACCAGAGGTGCAATTTTCCCCTGAAGAAATACTTCTTCAAGACCAATGCTAGCCAGCTGGTATTTATGGGAGAGTCCAAAGGGAATTACAAGTAGGTTGTTAGGGTTATCATTTACTCAGTGGTTTCTGCCAATATTGTATCGCAGAGATCCCACAGCACTTCTTCTTAGCATGTGATAAATTGTGTACCAGGTGAAGGTGAGAAAGGAGTGAGGGCAGCCGCTATGATGACAGACTGTTGCTTTGCTACTACTGTCATGAACCTGCTATTTCTCTGCCAGCAATCACCAGCACCTTAAGTGTCCCCAGCATTGCTCTCGTTGGCCTGCGATAAGATTCCTGCATATTTGGGAGTCCTTTAAGGAAATGCTGAGTACATGGCTCAAAAAGAACAATTTCTTCCTTCTGCATGCCACTGTGGCAAGAGCAGTACATTTTATGGCTACATTTGCAAGACCCTGATTGTATACTAGTTCTGCATGCAGCCCAAGTGATTTCCAGTAGCTGATATAGCATAAAACGTCAATTAGCATGAGAAAGAGGTACCTCAGCCTGCTCCAGTAGGAAGGTGTGCTGTTTTGATCTCTTCCAGATATGACTGGTGACAGGAGCCTGTCCGTGCAGTTGTAGTGTTGTAAGAGTTATTTTTGTTGCATCTCTTTATTTCTTTAATTTTTTGATTAAAATTGGATAATTTTCATTACAGAAAGCTATTCAGATATCTTGTGTATTTAATGTAGCTTCGTTAGGTTTTTTCTCCCCATAAGAGGAATAAAATAAAAAAAAAAAAGAAAAAACAAACGAAAAAGAGAAAGTATCCATCTTAAGAACTTCTACATGGCTGTTTTGCTTTGTCACTATACTGCAAATGTACTCAGAAGTAACTAAAGTCCATCACTAAATCATGCAAAACATTACATTAGCTCAGTATAAAGTAAAATATTTGGTGGGATCTGAAATAGATTTTTATGTTGTGTTTTGATTGATTGAAAAATCATGAACTTTCTTTCTGCTGTACTCTTTCAAGACTGCAAGCCAGTTTAATGCTAGTGATTCAGCTGTTATCAGGCTAAATAAAATATGCTGATGAGGTTAAGTAAGGCCACAGCCAATGTCGGTTAATACAGTGTTGAACTTGTTGCCTGCTTAGTATTATGAAGAAAAAAGGAAACACGATGTCTAGCACCTTCGTTTAATAAAAACCACCAAAGTGTCCCACACCCAAACAAACAAAAAAATTATCCAGAAGATCCAAATAAAAGGAAGTTCCTGAGCTCTAAGAAAATCACTGTTAAGGCACCAATGTTTTTAATGTCTCCTTTGAACTCATTGTTTATATATCCTTGCCTTTGCTTCACTAATTTGGTCAATCACATTCTTTAAGATGAGACTCCAAGTCTGCCTGTTAATGTTTGGATTCCTGGGACTACTGTGGATTTGAAAGTCCTTATTACTGCATTTTTGGCTTCTCTTCAATGAGCAGATGTTGACCATGGATGTGTGCTGTAAATTCACCTTTTCCATCTTTAAAAGTTCTTTCTGCTGACACCTTTTTGTGGTTCTACTTTGAAAGGGAAAGGAGCCATTTCAAGCTTTTATTGGTTTTAGTTCATACAGGTTCTTTTTTGCTGCTCCCATTTGAGTCATAACAAGCTATGTGCCATGCCATCAGGATCAAAACTAGTTACCTGTTGCATTCAGTGGAGGTTCAATCAGATTAGACGAGCAGCTGGAAAAGTGATGGGGATACTACCTTGGCCTGGAAATAAATCTCAGATTCTGTAATTGGGACTCTGGTATTGTTTTCTGAGACATACAGTGACTGCATACATAACCTGAGCCTACCTGTGTGATCTTGGTGGGGCTTTGTTTTCGGTATCATGAAGTGCTGTGAAGCAGAGGAGTTTAGGCACTGTTTCTGCAGCAGCTGCTGGCTGTTGTACGAGGACTATACAGTAAGAGGGATGTTTGGGCAAGGCTAGACATAGGAGGACTGGAAGTTGCCAGAATCATGGCCCCCAGCATTGTTGCAGTGGCCTTGGCACCCCAGGGAGGGCAAAGAAATTGAGGAGTGATGGCAAAGGTCATCAGACTCTCAGAATCAGCAAAGCCTGGGCAAAAGCTCAGCCCTTCATTCATTACAGGGCAACCAGAGTGACAATGCAGCCTTTTTCTGTGGAGAATCTGTGGCCCTGTCCACTGTCCATTGTATTGATTTCAATGAAACTTAACTGTGTACTCAGAATTAAGCACTTCTTTGCCTGGTGCCTTCAGGAGAGAGAGTTTCCTCAACTGGGGCAAAACATGTACTTTGTACAAGGCATCTTCTGACCCAAAAGGTCAATTAAAGCTTCTGAGGGACTCTGAAGGGATAATTTTAGTTGTTTAAAGCCTTGTTTAGGTTTTCAGGCTCTGCAAAATAATTTGAATGTGTGTTTGTATAAATGCATAAGGTAGAAGCTGGTAAAGGAGAAAACTTGCTATTTGTTGTGTTTCAGGTCTTGGGACTGTGGAGTCAGATCGAGTTTTGCTATTGATTTCGGTGAGTGCAGAGGCAGCTTTGTCTAGCTGTTTAGAATTAATAGGTTTTTTTCCCCACATGGAGATGAAAGTAGCTAGTATAAATTCGAGACATTTTTGCTAATGTGATAAATAATTTTGAAGTTATTGTATGTTTGCTTAATGGTTATAAACTTAGAGGATAATTTCCATCCTTCTAATGGAAATCCCAGTACAGGGAATGAGGCACAAGTGGGACCCACCTAAATGCTGGATAAAAGAAGTATTCCCAAGTCTGGCAGATTTGGTATTGCAATCTTCAGGTTAGGTGTATACCACAGCAGTCTCTGTGCTGGTTTAGCAGTTATTGCCTGGGGGTAGGAATCATCTAGTTATGGGCTACCGCCACACAAACCCACATCTTTGGTGTTACTTCATCTGAGCTTAAGCTGTGTTTTTCTTGTTTACTTTTGTTAACTGTTTTTTTTTTAATGTGATCTTATCCAAAATTGTTTTCAAAACATATAAAGTGAAAGAACAGTACTGTATCTCCTTCTTTTGCTCTTTAGCAAGGCAGGAGCAGGTACTGCAGCAGGAAAAGACACCCCATCCCAGCAGTTTTCTAGGCTGATGATGTTCAAGTCTGTGTGTTAAACCTTAAGGGTATTAATGATTGTGTGCAGACTGAAAATTCAGATGTGTTCCCTCTCCTTTGTTGCAGGAGAAAGCATTTTCTGCTGCAGGTCTGAGAAAGGGCAGGCTGGCATGGAGAAAGAGGTAAGTGAAGAAAAAACATGCTTTAAAAGAAAAATTAAAGTGTTTATTCCTAGCATTGCTATTTCATAATATTATTTGTAGTGTGATGGGAGGGAAGTCAGCAGACGTGTAGGCTCCTTTATATCATTGACAAGTCAAGGGGATGATTAACGAGAGTACCAGACAATATAATGGTAGGAGAAGGCCCACAGAAGTTAAACAAAAGTGCCTTCAGAATTTAGAGAATTCCCATGATCCATAGTAGAACCTCATTGTGCTTGTCTACTGTTTCTATTTTTGATTAGATTTATAAACACAGCACCACATATTTTCATGTGGCTCATAGCCCCAGGGCAGAGTGAGATTGACTGCACTGAAACTGTGAGGCTTGTGAATTTCGGGCAAGGGATGGAGTGAAATAAGTAGTGTAATTGTTTTTG
>JBCJKH010036066.1:0-19636 GCA_039877255.1 Loriculus beryllinus
AGTCCATAATCCCCCTGGGCAACCTGTTCCAGTGCTCTGTCACTCTCACAGTAAAGTTTTACCTGATGCTCACATGGCATGGGGAGGTAGCATGAGAGGCATCACAAGGAGTCCATCCATTTATTCCATGAAAAGCCTTTTGGTTAGGAGCATAGTTGTAACAATGTGCTACCTGTTTTAGAATGAGGTGAAATTTAGCAAGTTGCACCAAGTTAGTGATCTTGAATAGTAAGCCTGGGAAATGAGCATATTCGAGATACAGTGGTGATGTGCTTCTAGAAGTGTCTTTGAAGCATAATGCAGGGCTGAGTCCTAAGACAGGCAGAATAACAATTTGCAGGCTTCTGGGCAGCTGTGTCCCTACTTTGAGTACCTAAACCTCTTGATGATGAAGATTGCTGATTTATTGTGATGGAAGATCACCATGGTGCTCTTCAACGATATGGAAGAGCTCTGGGTTTAGGATACAGAAGATCTCTCTATGGCAGAAAAAGTTACATATTTCAAAGGCCATTTAATCAGTGATTAATAGGTTCTTACATAATACTTTAAAAGTGTAATTTAGGTTTCTGCAACCTAAGCATTTTAAAATTTGCATATGAACCCTCTGTATTCATAGATCTCTGTTGCTGATAGTGGGCAGGTATTCAGTACTGTTGAATAATGGAATACCTTTTAACTACTAGAATTGTAAATATGCCTTTAAGAAAAGTGGGAAGTTTTTATAATGAAGCAATAACTAGTTACCTCCAGGTCAATGAAAAAACTTCCAGTGACTTCAAAGCATTGTGAATTTAGCTCAAAATACAAAAGTCAGCGAGAGGTGAGGGGCTGAACTCTGAGCAGTTGTGCTGCCGGTAATTTCAATTGGTTTTGCCGGTAATTTCAATTGTTTTTGCCTAACCTTGCCTGTATGTATGGGCACTTTTTTATTTTTGCGTTGCCACTGCTGCCATCTACTGTGTCCCTGCTGGGATTACATGTGTTTAACACGAAGGAGTTACACTGGCTGACTTAATGGAAGAAAAGAAGAAAAGCAGGCTTAGATGGTTTGGCCGTTCTTCCAATAAACATGGTAAAACACGGTCGGATTTGCAGTTGAACTTTCTTTTGTGCTGATACTGCATTTGATGTGTGAGGTTTTGAAGGCACACATCGTATGTGTTTTCTACCACAAAGGCATACACATCTTCAGCATGTAGACTCTTGTGCATGCAGTCGTGCTGGTTTAAATGCATGTTTGAAATACACTGGTGCTGCTGCAGTGCTCTACCTTCCTAAAGCATAGGCTTTAATCTGTTTCAATTTCCACTGATGTGTTTATGTCTGTGACTGTTCTTACTGAAGCATAGGTTTTCTTTTTTCAAAAATCTATTTTAAATTCACGTGTGAAGTAATTAAAGTATTTTACATACTTTATTAATGGGTTGTAGTATAAGTTTAGAACAGCGTGATTATAATATTATTTATTTATAATACTTCTAATGTAGAATCTAACAAAACATAACAAACCTTTAATGTGTTTCTTCTTCTTGTTGATGGTTTTGTTTCTGTAATTCTTTCCCGCCCAGAATGGAGATGGACAGGGGTTTTAGAGTACAATAGTTATTTTCAAATCTTGCAGTTTTGTAATACTTGTAAACAAATTGCTTTGACAAGTAGGAGGTCTACTTTTAATCCTACCTACAACAAAATTATTGCAGCAACTGAATTCCTTGCTGTCCTAAGAGTCACTATTGTGGCTCAGACTGAGGCTGACAAATCTGATCCAGTTACTCTAGGGAAGGCAGTATATTAACTCAGAAATTGCTAGGACCCGATGGACTAATTTTCTACAAATACTGAGTGTGCTTGAAACTGTTCGTGTAACTGTTACATGTATTGTTTAATAGCTCACACAGCTCTCTAGGCTGCAATCATTTTTCCATAAAAATGACTGAAAGTGATTACAGTTTTACTTTGGATATGTGTTTAAACACAGCCTTTAAATAAGCAGGTTCAGATACTGATGTCAGTAGTGAAGCAGCATGGAACTGGCTGAAAACTTGCTGTGGTCTGCTGCAAATGCTGTCTTGCTGCTAGTACTTGACCTTATCCATGGAAAGCATTCTCAAGCATGTGTGTACTGACTTAGTTTCATCTCTATCTTGCAGGGCAGGTATATGTTTATGAGTAGGACTTTTCCAAAGTACAAATCGGTGGCCAATTTCTTTCTCTGTTTGTGAGAATATTAACTGATCTGAGTGGTTCAGATTTAGGCTACCACTGGATTAGAAATCCCACCCTCAATATTTTGGGGTTTTTTGTTATCTCTACTTCTATTTCTTTTTAAAGCACCACATCCATAGATTTTTACACCACTCCCAAGATTCACAGTGTCATCCTTCAGGCTAGACATGGTTCGTTCAGTGATGCTTCTGTTATGAAGACTGATAATTTTGCTCTCCTTCCACTGCTGTGCAACCATTCAAACTTATATTGAGCTTCATTGGGCTGTCTATAAAAAGGGAATGATTGTTGATAGTATCAATGTTAAATCTGCACTAAGAAAACAGATACCTCACTACAGTATCAAGTAGAACATCTTCCAAGCAGCCTCTCCTTTAAGTGAATTTACCCCAAGGAGCTTCACAGTCAGAAGCGATAGTACCATTTCCTTCTGGTGTGTTTTCTGGGCATACAGCAGACTTAGGAAAATTTGGGATGAATTTGCAATGATAATGTTGTCTCTTTGGGGATTTTGTTGTTCTGTTTTCCTGTTTGACTACCTCAAAGACTTGGTGTAAAGGATTGAGAAAATCCATGTACTGATTTGAGAAAGAATAAGGAGTTTTTTTTGGAGCTTATGGAATTGGTTTGATGTTACTAGAAGACAGAAGCCCAGCTGCAACTAAGTACCATGCAGCTGCTTGCTCACTCCCTCACCCCCCCCCCCCAATGAGATTGGGAGGAGAACTGAAAAAAAAGGTAAAACCCCATCGATTGAGATATGAACAATTTGATAATTGAAATTAAAGTAAAATGTAATAATGATACAATAACAGTAATAGGAAATAGAGAGAGAGAGAGAGGAATAAACTTCACCCCTGACGAACAAAATCCTGCACATGATGCCCAGTACAGTTGCTCACCACCTGCTGACCGATGCCCAGCCTGACCTGAGCAGCAACCAGTGCCTCCTGGCCAGCTCCCCACAGTTTCTACACTGAGCATGACATGCTGCAGTTTTGGCTAGTTTGGGTCAACTGTCCTTTCTTTGCTTCCTCACAGCTTCTTGTGCCCCTCCTCACTGACAGAGCATGAGAAACTGCGAAGTCCTTGACTTAAATAAGTACTATGTACCAGCAACCAAGGTATCAGTGCGTTACCAACATTATTCTTGAACTAAATCCAGAACACAACACTGTATCAACTACTAGGAAGAAAATTAACTCTATCCCAGCCAAAACCAGGACCCTGTTTTGCGAGTTTTATCTAAAATTTTACCAGTATTGTGCCTTTTTAAATAATTATGAGTTTCTGTCCAGTAGCTGTTACTGAATGTTTGATTAGCTGTGCAGATCGCTCCACTTGTGATCCTCTTTTCCTTCAGCACGTGTAACCAGAAGGCCACTCAAGGTACATCAGTGTGGAAATGAGATCAACCTATGAATCAAAAAAGCATAACGGAACTTGAACCAGATTAAAATTATTAATGATATACTTTCTAGAGAGAACATTTCCAACAGTAATACTTGCCACCACAATTCAATAATTCAGGGTGGAATTTATCCCACTTCTGAATTCTGCAGTGACACTCAGTTGTCATATCATAGGATTATGGAATTTATTTCTTCCAGCTCCATCTGGGTAGAATATACTGATACTGATGGACACTGACTTGCTCTTAGCTATACATTAGTTATGTCCTGGAGTGGTGTTTAAAATCCCTGCTGCAAAACCTGAAAACTGTTTAGAGTAAATAATGAACATTATAATATGAGAAAACCCATCTGTTTTCTTATCCACAGAAATAAAATGTTGATGTATTTGACCTGTTTTCATATATACTCAGGAAACTTTTAAGCTGCATGCTATATGGGTTCTTTATATTGCCTAATGCAAGTATTCTTTCATTTGAAACCACTTACCATAATTTCAGAGAGCCGATAATCTTTCCAGAAGAATGCCAGTAAAATAAAGACAAAAGGTGAACAAAGAATAGAGACAATTTGGTATCTATCTTTGAATACTGGTGTTTATACCAGTTTCAAGATCTCAAAGCTGGTCTTAATGGAGATCAGATGGTTTTTCAAAAGTTCATCCTGTGTACTGTGCTTTGTCCAATGAACACCCCCCTTAAAAAGCTGTGGTCATGAAACTGGGTCTTTTCAAGCCTTGCCAGGTTGCTTTTATTAGTGAGCGTGGAAGTGGTCATGCAGTGCTGTTGCTGTTTTCCCTGGGTAAAGATAAAATGATTTGCTAGCATTTCTGGAGCTGGACTTCCACGTGGGGCCTTTCTTCTGTCAAGTTTTCCTTCTGGCATATGAATTACAGTATAGTGATAGCTGAATGACAGTTCTAATGTCTGAACGGAACTGTTTGTGGGGGGGGTTTCCCTCTTTCTTTTTTTGTAACACACCACCTTTAAGATGCCAATAGTTAGAGCAGTAGCACTGTCTGAAATAGAGAGCAATAGTCTGGCTGTATTTAATAATCAGCAGAACTGCCACTGGCTTCAGTAGGGACCAAGAAAGACTTTTCTTTTCTTTGGTACTTTGCTTTTCTTTATGCAGTCATTTTCAAAAAGGCCTGGCATTTCTTCATAGGGGTTAAGGCATCAAGACCGAAGTGAGATTACTTTACACTTACTCTTTTAAAAATTATTTGGCATGTATTAAAGTAAACAGCATTTGTGTGACACTGATGATTTATGAGGAACTGGATTCTAGGTACTCCCTTTTAGATGAGGAAAGGGTTGATAAGTCTGAAATACAAGTATGAGACACATTGCACATCTGTATACTTGAGAAGTGCACCTAGCTCTGTTTTCCTGACAGCTTTTCATAACAGTGGATGAAACAAGACTTCTGCATTCAGATCTTGCAGTTGCCCATTACAAGTGCTGAAATGTTCATCATTAGGTGGTTGTAATGTTGTGTTTCCTAATAATGTGTAAGTCACCCGGCACAAGACAACTGCTTCAGTTCTTTACTAGACAGGGAAACTCTCTGCATTTATTGCAAAAGACCCTGGCACTTTAAATAAAAAATATTAGTTCTGAAGATGTGAGACTATGTCTGAAATAGTTTTAGAATTTTTTTCCCTAAATCTTTTCTAATTTTAATACTTCAATTTGATGTCATCAAACATCATTTGCTTTTGAATGAAGTTACTTTTGAACTTTGTAAGCTGTGAAATGCACACAAGATTCTCAATGTTCAGTTTATAAAACTGATTTATAAAGAGAAGTATGATATTAGAAGCATGCAATTTCAGTAATATTTTGAATGCATCATCAAAACAGAAGGACCTTGGGAAAAAAAGCTTTGTTGTGTTTACTGCCTAAAGCTCCTTGTTTATTCAAACACCTACATGAACATTTTTGATCTTTCTTTGTTATGCCAATTCTGTGTTTAACATTTCATGTCATGGGACAGATTCTCAGCAGTTGCAAATAGCAGCTGAACATTTAGCCCACTTAGACCTGTCAGTCTCTCTATTTGGATGTAATTGATGGGGATGAAAACCAAGCTACCATCTACCACTTTTATGTGTCTCTGTCAGTGTTGAGACAATACATGAGAAACTGTTACTAACAGAGCTCACTTTGTACTTGATCCTTAGACAAATCAGAAAATTCAGGTCTTAATTCTCAAATCCCACTTCTATTAGGGTGTAATTAAGTCTGCTTCAAGCCTCATTTATGTTACCAAGGTACATCCCTAACAGAGACAGGCATTGTAGCCTTTCTGCCTTCAGTGCTCTCATTCCACAGACATTGGCTTAAGCTCTCCCCAGCAAAAGAAACAAAAAACCCAAACAAGAAAACTATCAAAGCAGCAAAAGGTTCAGCCCAGAATACTTGTAAGATCTTTTGTTCCAGCTGTTCTTGTCTCAGTGCATCTTCCACCTCTAATTATTTTCCTACTTTATGTGATATTTCTACTGTATGAACCATCAACATTAATTTTATGCTTTTCTTGTTAGTAGGTTTTTCTTTCATGCTTGCTTTGCAGAAATGGAAATAGTGTTCTTCCCTAGAAAGTACTGAGAACTTTGGCTGGTCATCTTTTCCAAGCACCTTTTGACATATGTTTTTCTACCTCTATATTTCTGTTGACTTGAGGATAAATCTTTTATTAGACCTGCAAAAAGTAGAGGCTTTATTGCAGTAGAACAGGAGATTACATTCTGTGTAAAGCTTTCTTGGCTATCAATCTAAAGCAATTTCTCTTTCCTCACAGCAAGCATGCCCACCAGTGAAACTGAATCAGTGAACACGGAAAATGTTAGTGGAGAAGGAGAGAACCCGGCATGCTGTGGGAGCTTATGGTAAGTACACAGGCTGCTTTAAAGTACTCACCCTCATCATGTCAAAATATAAAAAGATCATTTTCCCCTGTTGTTTATTTAGCCAAAACTGCTTTCAAGTAGTCAAGCTTTGTATGACACTTGGGTTTATTTTGCCTTTCTGCTGAAATTCTCAGTGTAGAAGCTATAAAACAATTCAACTAAACTTCTAGTGGGTCATGTTTCCTGAAGCCTTTTATAAAATGCAATGTCCATAATAAAAACAAAATAACAGAAGTCCTCCACGACATATAAAAAGAAGCATTTCCTGTTAAATTGTTCATGATCTGGAGAATATGTATTTTTTAGGCAATAACTGAATATATGAGAGTATTTCTGTATCTCGTGGTGTTCAGTATTTATTTGCTCAGATTTTCATGACTTCCAGGCAGCTTCTACATGAGCAATTTATTTACTTAGTTTTAAAGGAGACTTCCTTTCACTTAGAAAATTTGTAAAGCTTTAGGAATGGTATTTCAGAAAATAAATAACAGAATTTCTTCATTCATGATGCGTTTTGTTAAAAGTTTGTTTTTTTGTGTAAATATAACTCCAGTGTATTGATTTGCAGAAATCCAAAAAGAACAAATTTTTGTTAATTATGTTTTATACATTCTTAAAAATATCTTTTCCCTTTCTTCTAGTCAAACCATCTCAAAATCCAAGTTCAGGTCAGTATTTTCCTCTCCATTGCTTTTTTTCTTTGTGAATGTTTACATATCATGATGATCTCATTCTTTATTTACTGTACTTCAAATTTTGCCGCCTGAAAATTCTTTCTAACAGTTACTGGTAAATATGAGAGTAAAGTATCCATGAGCACTTTTGAAAATCAAACTCCCTGATTTAATTTCCTGATATTTGTGCCTCTCTTTTCACTTACTAGGAACATTTGGGAATATAAGTTTCTATTTTCACATATGATAGCAGAAAGGAAGTGTTATCAGCGAAACTAAGAATCAGTAGTCCTCATAGTGTTGACACTGGGTGTGCCAGTACAAAACCAGTAGGTTTCCTTATTTTGATTTCATTTTCCAGTCTTATAGGATGTATATTTAGTAATTAAGAAGGATAATGGCAAGCACAGAAGATACACTCTGTTTAAATAAGTTAGGTTATTCCAGGAAGGAGGAAAAAGATAAAAGTGGCTTAAGGTAAGTAATCAAGTGGTAGACCCAGTGAATCCTGAAGGGCAAAAAAACACTCCTACAGCTGCAGACAACCCACAGGATAAATAATTTGCACAGTAAACTTTCAGTGATAAAAAAGGCAATCAAGAAGATTTGACAACATCTGGCATCAGCAGTTTTGGCAACATCTCGAATCATTCCAATTTTTTAACCTTAGCAAAACTGATTTCAGTGTTGGATGTTTAGCAAGTAATTCGTTGGTAGCAGCAGTGTATTCTCCTTGCAGCAATGAAGAGGATAGGAAACCCAGGTTTATTCTACTAGCCTTATTAGGTCTAATGACCTACTAGTGCTTACCAGCTGCAAGCATTTGGAGTGGACTTGTGTTCCTTCTGAATAGCTTGCTTTCTTTTTGGAAAAGAGCTCCCAGGAAGCAGTTGACTGGTGCTTTTCCACACTGAGAGGTTTTTTTCATGTGATGTTACGATCAGGGTTTATTTTGTCATCCCTTTCACCCAGCAAACTGGTGACAGCATTTAAATGTGCCTCACTGCTGAATGCTGCAACCAGTGGAGATCTGACTATTTAGGATTGTAGCGAATGCACAACTAACTTTTTAGAAGTTTTATCATTGGTTATAAAAGCTGTATAATTTCTTGTATGCCCTCTGCTACAGAAACTGACCTTAGCTACACCGAATGAATGAAGCAATTATGTCCATGTGGACCTTTGAGCTTAACCCTTCATAAGAATTACTAGGTGAGATAGCTTGATAAAGAGAAGCAATTCAGTGTGCTAATGGTCTGAAATTCCTCTTGCCATTGCTTCCAGTTACCATTATAGTAGAAAAAATGTAACGTAACACTGCTGCATCTGTTTACAGAAGTTGTTACAGTCAGCAAGGGGATATTGGTGTCTTTTATTTGGAGGTGCTAGAAGTTTTCAGTCGTACATAAACTGAATTTGGTAATGGACTTGTTCAGTGGTCAGGGATGACTTAGTGCATTCTAGGCCAAATGCTAAATCTTGGTCTAATTCTCACTCTTCTATCCTGATCTTTGCTCTAGACTCAGGAATGTTATTCTGCAATGGCAGTACACTGTGTTTCAGGGTAAAATAAATCAGGCTTGTCAAGGATACTGATTTGACTGTAAACATCTTTGCCTTTGGATCAAAACAGAAAATGCTTTTCCTTTCAAGCTAGCCTACCTGCTGTACCAGAAGTGAAGAAAGAGGTTAATCCTTAGAAGTATGTTTCTATACAGTCAGATGGGTGCTTGATCAAAGGAACTACATCCTGGCAAGATACAGCATTTATCTGCCAGTTTGTTAAGTGAAGGTGTATATTAACCACACATTATGTTAGGATATATGTGGATAAATATGATCTGTGCTGCATATTTGTAATCTTCCAGGTGGAATTTGGAAACTTTTGATATTAGAACAACTGCTTTTTCTCCTGGCATGGATGCAACAGAGCAATGATTAGAAGAAGATGGGGATCTGCTAGTTGAAGAGATTTGTGCATGTTTTCCTCTGTGAAGATCCCTCTTTTCAGAATTCGCTTCCCCATTTATCAGTATGGTCACCGAAACACAGAATGGCTGAGGCTGGAAGAGACCACTGGTGGTCATCTAATCCAACCTCCCTGTTCAAGCAGGGTCAGCTACAGCACATTGCTCAAGATTGTGAGGTGGCTCTTGAATATTTCCAGAGAAGGAGACTTCCCAACCTCTCTGGGCAACCACTTGATTAAATGAACACTTTACTGTTCGAGTAATGCTAAAAATCTGGTACTATGCCCTGAATCCTGTAACTACAAAAATGAGGAGTGGAAAAATAACCTCATATGCTTCTATTTTTTCACAGTGAATGACTGTTCTGGTGCAATTCTTCTGTCCCATATTTTATAAATAAGAATAGTGAAATCTAGAGTCTCTGCATAGATGTTAGCACCCACAATTACAGAAGAATTCATCTTGGGCATATATATTTACTTCTCTTTAAGCTTATGGTTAAAAATATGAGGCATGCCTGTTTCACAGATACAGGGATTCTGCATGTGGTTCTAAAAAGTCCAGTTTAGAAAAATACTGTGTTATAATGAAAGGTTGTTGATACAAAATCAGCTGCAAATGAATGTTCCTACCCTTTGCATAGACTTAGTATCAATATACAAACATACATAAATAGCAAGTAAAAAGAATAAACTTCATAGATTCTGCATGACTGACTCACACTGAGTTCAGTTAGACTCAGTGGAAGACTGGATTTCCCATATATGGATTCAAATTTAAGACCCAGTACCTAAAGGACCAGCTACACATGAATACCTGAGTGAATGAAAGTGAAACTGGGAACACATTTGTAAGAATAATGATGTTCTTATAAATAGTTATGAACAAAAAATGATTATTTAATGAGAACAAAAGCAGTGCATAATTTGGTTTGTTGTAACAAAACTATGTCAAATGTCCTTTGTGATTTTAATGTTTATTCAGCTTCTATGTTTTTGTTAAATTTCATGAAAGCAATGTTATACCATTGCAAAGTTATCAAAATGGAATTTCTTTTAAAAATAAAAGGGTACATTTTGCTCTTCCAGGAAAAAATGATGTTATTTGGTTATAGCTAGGAGGGGCAGTTGCAAAAAGATAGAGCAGTGTCCAGTGAAAATAGTGTCATTTGTTTTCTTACCTTCTATAGCCACAGGTTTTCTGGCACAGCAGGCTCCTTACTGTTTATTTCTTTACTTGTACCAGTCTAATGAAGGTAGAAAATTATTCTTATTCTCCTTTTTGATTTTTTGTTTAATTTCTGTAGTCGTTTTGCATATTAGTCGTATTACTAATTTTTGCACATTACTTATATTGGTCATTCACTTCCAAATGTGAGTGCCACTGCAGCCATTGCACACCCTTTGGCAGTGCTCTCATAGATGTATCACATAGCTATACTATTTTGTCAGATTCTACAGACCTTTGGAGGAAAAAAGAAAGTGCCCTGTTGGCTTTGGAGGGCTCTAAGTAATACGCTTTGGGGGCTGCTTTTGCCTCCTCTGAATAGAGAGATCCAAACAGGGATATTCTTGTCTCCTTGACTTCAAGTGATAGGCTGTATGAAAAAGCTGTTTTACCTATACAGGGAGTGAGCCATCCTTAATGATGGCCATGGTTCACAGGGTACTTGCAAGATAAGAATGTTCTTGAATACTGTGTTGATTTAGGTCAGGACAGGATATTTTTCCTTTATATGGTTAGAATACTGCAAAGGCTTGAATCATGTTTGTAGTGATATCTGAAACTAGTGTTAACTTCCAGTACTACAAGTACAAACTTAAGGTGCATAAAAAAACTCAGTTGAAGCTTGAATGCGATGTCAAGCTCAATTATATTTATGGTGGTATTATTGCATATTGGTTCTATTTTCTGATGCAGATGTAAAGCATTTCTGATTTTAAAACTAGTAAATACAATACCTGCTAATTCAGACACTGAAGGTATTAAGAAATTAATGTAATTATTTGTAGCAATTTTCAAAAGCCATAGTTCAATGTCTTGGTACTGCCAAAAGGGCTGCAGTGCCCTTCCCCTGTCTCACCCACTCATTCTTCATGTTCTTTCTGTGATATGGCAAAGCAGTGACTTGTATCACACAATTATCCAGCTAAAAGCAGCCTAGAAAAAAAGAAATTGTTTTTCACCAGTCAGTTCTCAGTTCTGGATCACTTCATCAGGCTAAAGGGCAAAAGGGAAAGCAGGGGGCAGAGCAAGGAGAGCAGGCAGACAGCTTTCTGTCACAACAGATTTATGATAAACTGGCTTGATAGTGAAAATAGAGGAAGAAATTTATACATGCACTCTTCTCAGTTCTTTGCTATTTTAAGGCTAGGTCAAGCTTCCATCGGAGTCCGTGCTTGCTTTGTCTCTTGAATGTTGGATGAAGCAATTGTCAGTTCTTAAATTTTATTATCTGAGTCCACAGCTGTAGTTGTGGGTGTATGAATTTTATATTGCCTCCCTTTTAGGCAATATCAGCTGCTTCCTAATCCTTCTCCTTCTATGACCCAGCAACGTATTTTCTTCCTGTTTCACAAATGGAAACACAACCCAGGGAGACTAATTGGTTTGCTAAAGTTCCCAGAAGCAAAGCAGAGAAATTAAATCTAGTTTTATGAGTCCACAGCTAAGCTAATACCCTCACTTGTGAATCCAGCTCATACCTAGATAGGGTCTGTTTGCTTATACTTGATTTTCACTCTTAGTCATTCCACGAACATTTGCCCACTGACGCAATTTCAAGGCACATCAGGAGAAACCTCTAGGAGTCACTGACTGAGATTACTAACATTATAGGGTAGATTTCTTAAAGTTGACCTCAATGTTCCTGTCTTGTTCACTCCTGCCAGAATTGTGCCTGTGTTTAAACTCAAAGCCTATGTTTCAGGCTAAATATAATTTGAATTCTAAGTTGTTTCATTGGCTTTTCTATACCGCTATTAAGTGTATGGGGCCTGAGAAGACAGATATCTCTTGTTAGTGAAATGTTAACTGCAGCTTAGTCTAGTTATGTCACAGGCAATTAGAGTCTCTACAAATTGAGGTCTACATTTGAAAATCTGTAGGGAAATTTAAAAGAGGAATAGCAAATTATTACTCTCTAATTTTCAACTGGTAATAATTTACACAACTATCTGAAGTATTGCACACACATCTATAAAATACACCTGCTCACACATATGTACTTGCACTATGTTTTCTACAAAGAAGAAACCCTCCTTAAGTTCATCTTTTCTTTATAATAATAAACTTGTTTTTATTTGAACTTTCAGTCGACGCTGGCGTCGCTGGAATCGATTTAATCGAAGAAAATGTAGAGCTGCAGTAAAATCTGTTACATTTTATTGGCTTGTTATTGTCCTGGTCTTTCTGAACACATTAACTATCTCATCGGAGCATTATAATCAACCTGACTGGCTGACCCAGATCCAAGGTACACTTAGAAATTACTTGTCCTGTTCTTGACTCTGAGTATTTGCATTCTATCAGTGGCTACTGTTGTACTTTGCCATTTTGTTGTTATTTGCTGTCCTGAAAGATACTCAGCCCAGCCAAAGGGAGATACAACAAATGACTGAATGTATTTGATTTCCACAACTGTAACACAGCTTAATGGCATACCAGCTAAAACCTGACAATACTGAATTGTAAATACCTATACTTTTATCGTTAAACCATGCTTGAAAGTTGAAAAAGCAAGTAGTTACTGGCACAGCAGAATACGCTGTGGGCTCTGTAGTTTAAGTTATGGTGTGGACTCAAGCTGTGAGTTGAGCAGCCATGAACTGCACAATGGATTGGAAAGATGAATAGTTTATATGTGGCAGGAAGCTTCACATCCTTGTGTAGCTTTTGCCATTTAGGCATCAAATATATTCCAACTTAAAAAACCAGCACTTCCTCCTTTAACAAAAGGCTGTGAACTAGTATAGAAAGCATAGTACAAATAAGTGAAAACACAAATGGAATCTATGAAACAATTCAGGAATGTCTTTTTGTTTTTTTCTTTTTTTAATATTTTGTTTCAGATATCGCAAATAAAGTTCTTCTGGCTTTATTCACCTGTGAAATGTTAGTAAAGATGTACAGCTTGGGCCTCCAGGCTTATTTTGTTTCTCTTTTTAACCGCTTTGATTGCTTCGTTGTTTGTGGTGGCATTGTTGAAACCATTTTGGTGGAGTTGGAAATTATGTCACCCCTTGGAATTTCAGTGTTTCGCTGTGTTCGTCTCCTGCGTATTTTTAAAGTAACAAGGTAAGATTAATACTGCTAACTTTAGGGATAGCTGAAGGGTGGTCAGCAATTCTTTTGTAATACTTCATCATGCTCTGCTCTTTTACTGGTTTGTTTGGGGTTTTTTTGGTGTGTGTTAACACACGCATTTTAATTTATAGGCACTGGGCATCCCTGAGCAACTTGGTAGCATCCTTGTTAAACTCAATGAAGTCCATTGCTTCACTGTTGCTTCTGCTTTTCCTCTTCATCATAATCTTCTCGTTGCTTGGAATGCAGCTGTTTGGAGGCAAATTTAATTTTGATGAAACTCAAACAAAACGGAGCACCTTCGATAATTTTCCACAAGCTCTTTTAACTGTATTCCAGGTAACTTTCTTTCATCCCGTATGAAACATTTTACCTTTGATGATCAGCAGAACTGTTTCAGTGATCGTGTTGCCTGAAAATAAAATCACAAATACTATTTATCCAGTTTACTCTAAGTAGCATTCTGCTCATTTAATTCAGTACTGTGGTAGCTCTGCACCATTTGTACCATTTGTTTCATGTGTTATTTTATCTATCTATGCAACATAGCTGTCATGTTACTTCACAAAATTAAATCTCCTTGTCCATCAAATACAAGACTAGAAAAAGAGGTGGATTATTATTTTTAGTTTAATCAAATTGTTTTCTTTAACGTCATCAGCTGTATTAAAGTTCAGCTATTCCCAAGCAGGAAAAAATGAGAAGCATTGTAAGAGTGCATATTTGCATATGAGCCGTATCACTTATTATAATATAAAAATAAGTTTTAATTTCTTTAAATAGACACTGTCAGGTTTATTAAAATTTAAAGTAACTTTTCTGTTCCTTGTGGAAAAGGGCCATTCTTACAGTTTACTTTTCATTATTTTAGGATGGTTTTTTTTATTTTTCCCAATTTGGATACTGGAATTAGGCTAATTGTTTTCCTCTTTCCAGCCATTTTCACCCTTCAGCTTTGCACATTACCACAGTGTTTTCAGACATTGTAGGTGACTGTTTAAAGCTGACCCTGCAAGACTCAGTTTAGTATCAAGTTCCTATCTCTTTGGTAGAGATCATCTTTGACATCTGTTGGCTGCCCAGAGAAAGCAAAAAGAAAAAAATAAAATAAAAATCTTTCCACATAATTTTAAAATAAGGAGATCTTAATGAGAAATAACCTTAAGAGGAAAAGTGTCCACATTTTGACCTGACATTGCCCCTTTAAATATCAAGACTGTACTTTCAAACTCAACTGAGTTGGATTTTATTTAGAATTTAGGTTGCCTCATTTTCAAAGGCATGAGACTGTCTTCAGTTTCAGAATAAACTCAGGAACAACCAACCTGTTGGGTGCTCAACAGCTATGAAAATTAGCTCGATAAATTGAGCTCTTCAGAAATGGATTTAAGAATTTGGGAGACATTATTTCCTTGAACAAGCACTTAATTACTTTGAAAGAGAGGCAGTATTACGTATTTTCTCAGGACAGACCTGGTGATTTTAAGAAGTTACTTAGAAGCTCCCCTGTAACCTGCTTTGTAATACTCAGAATTTTTGTTGTACAGAAAAAATGGAGTTGCCTCATTGTAAATTATCCTTTTTAACTAATCAACAGATTTTTGTAAGATTCTTCTAGAGTTCAGTGAAATTGTGTAAAACAATCGCTAATAAGAGAATCATGTAATTCTTTCACAGCTCCATTCAGTTTAAAATTGCTTCCATTTCAAAAGCTATATTAGTAGTATGTGTGGTATGTATATTAAATAATTTATGATGGGAAGGCAGCCAGTCCCCATTAAAATTGAAACTGGATAGACCAATTTACAGGACTAACAAATGGCATATACTAGAAAAAAATCCACACTTTGACCACTATTTCAAAAAAAGAGAACATTAAAACATATATTAATTTGATTTTCAAGATTGATGAACATTTGCGGGCATTACTACCTATGTGGCATTACTAAAAATCAAGGCTCTCACTTTCGCATGCTAAAATCAATAAAATTATAAGCTTCTATTTTTATTATTTTTGCTTTTTAAGTTAAGTGATGTAAATAGAATACAGGCTAGTAGAGTTAAATCCAAGCTTTCAGGAGATGCTTAAATGGGGCTTTGAACAACCTGGACTACCTGAAGGTGTCCCTTCCCATGGTAGGAGAGCTGGAACTAGATGATCTGTAAGGTCACTGCCAATCCAAACCATTCTATTGATATGCTTATTTAAATGGACATTTTTCAACGATGCTTGAAAAGGTTATGGTATTGCTTTCTGTATGCAGAAGGTTAGCCTTATTGTGTGCTGTGGTCAAAGGAAACATATTTCTATGTTACTCATTTTGATATTGAGTTACTAATAATATATCTGCTTTTTAGATTCTAACAGGTGAAGACTGGAATGCTGTTATGTATGATGGCATAATGGCTTATGGTGGCCCATCATCGTCAGGCATGATAGTCTGTATATATTTCATTATCCTCTTCATCTGTGGTAACTGTATCCTTTGCACTCAAAAACCTCCAAATGAGGCTGTATGCCACAGACATAAGCAAAATTATTTTAGGAGGAAGTAAATTGCAGGGGACATGCAAGTGCTTCCTGCATTCACCAAAACCTTTATACAGGCTTTGTAACTATTCCCTAATGAGAGAGACTGCAGTGATCTCTGTCTCCAGCCACCACAATGGCAGAAACCAGAGCTGGTTTTTTTACTTCCTTCAGTGGGAAGGCAGCCTTATTGTACTTGCTTGTCTCTATTTGATTTCTTTGCCTCTGAAATGTGATCTCAGCGTCAGTAATTTCCTGATCCTTTTTCTGACACTTGATATAACCCTCTTAATTCTGATATAAACTGACAGTGGAGCAAGTGATCCACTATATAGTGCAGGGACCAGATGAGAGAAATCTGCATGGAGAAATACTGAGTCAGTTAGGATTAAGTCTGCCAGAGCATTCCTTTTTCTTGCCTTCAATGTACTGGAAATGGTTCCTTGGTCCCATATGGCAACAGAAACTAGTGTCATTCCGAGAAGTTGTAAAAGGTCGTGAGGTGATAAAAGGGCAAACCCATTCTATTTTCTGTATTATACAGTACTTATATCAGGTTTGGTACTTAACTGATATGGACTGAAGTACAGATTTTTATATAGATTCTTGTAGACAGTCTATTATAAAAACAAATTTTTCAAAATGCCTGAACAGTCTTCACTTTTAATAGACAATACTTCATATTTGAAACTTGCTCAGGCTAGCATAAAGGTGGATTTCATTGATAAAAACAATGTCAAGTATTCTCCTATTTTAAAATGAGGATCTCTGCTCATTTTAAACCCAGTATTAATCTAGTCCATTAAATGAGTGTTATTTGCACTGCACTGCACTGTTATTTGCACTGCATAACAAACCTCTATGCTATAGGTCGGTAATATGCATTTTATATCTTTCACATTGTCAGTGTTTCTGCTGGTGAAAACCAAACAAATATAGTAAAGCATAAGGTCCTTAAAATGGTTTGAAATAGATATCTTGCTAAATGTCTTCTTGGCCATTGCTGTGGATAATTTGGCAGATGCTGAAAGTCTAAATACAGCTCAGAAAGAAGAAGCTGAAGAAAAGGAAAGGAAAAAGAATGCGAGGTAAAATAGCATGGGCATGTTGAATAAGCAGGAGAGGGAAGGAGGATGATACTGAATTCCTTCGTAAGGATTTTTTGACTTTTTATTAATGTCTTTTCCTTCTTCAGAATTTATTTGGCTCAGGAAAAAATTGAAAGGGTTTACCTAGGCATTGAAATAACACAAAATTAATATGATTTTAGATAAAAGTTGGATAGTAATTAGGAAAATAGGGTGAATTAAGGACATAATGATAAGCCAACTGATATTTAAACATTGCAACAGCAAGATTTATTGTGCAATTAGAAAAAGAATGTATCTGTTGTTGCCAGTGCACAAGTCGCTGTGGAATCAGTTCTCTAAGCCTTATATAGACAAGAAGAAAACCTTTCTCTGAAATCAGTGCAGGCCTGTTGAAGTCAATGCCAGTTGTTTGTATGAGTCCAAGGGCACAGTTTATCCCTCTAGAAAGGAATAATGATCATGTGTTGAATTTTGTAGGGATTAGCTTCTGGAATTGTATTCAAAATTATAATCTTTTTAATGGATCATTGCATTCAAATGTGATAGATTTTTATTGCTCTGACACCTGCAGCTGTGTAAATCATTTTCAGTATTTAACTTTGTGGTTTTAGGTATGTTGTCTTAACTTCTCATCAAATGAGTATATTTCACTTAAAATATTTTGTCTTTATATGTTGTGCTTTGTAATTGTCATTGTATTGTTTTGTAGAAAAGAGAGTCTGGAAAATAAAAAAAGTGAGAAGTCAGAAGGTGACGAGAAGAACCCCAAGGATAGTAAGGTGTTTATTCTAAAAATTGTGTTCTTTCTAAGAAGCTGTTTTACAGCAAGGGAGCATTTCAAGACTGTTGGGCATTGTACAATTTCTTTTATCAACCCATCATGCCTACATTTTTTATGGGCTTTGCATCCTCACAGAATGTCTTAATCCAGAAAATCCGTTTTGTTTCAGGATATTCTAAGAAGGGAATCTCATAGAGCATGAAATAGTTAATGTTAGAAAAATCTGCTGTTATTTTAGGGTCCCTGTAGGTATTTTGCCTGATAAAAATCCAATGGAAGAGATTAATAAATGCTAAACTCTTAGTAGAGTGTTCAGACATTCTTGGTAATTTTTACTAGAGCTTCTTGGTTATAATCTCATTGTGACCTACACAGTCAGAAGAATGTGGATACTACAGTGAAATAATCTTTTAAAAATATGTATTAAACTGTCAGCTCTCCTGTGTTCTTAGAGTTACCCTGTTTCAGAAAACTTTGACTAAGCATAGATATCACTTCCCTTACTCTGCACTATTTGGTTTGCTTTCTGTTGAATTTTTTACTCTAAGGTACATGCAAATTTATTTTTCTTCTTGTGCATCCCTTTCATTGCTATAGGTGACAATAACTGAATACGGAGAAGGAGAAGATGAAGATAAAGATCCCTATCCACCCTGTGATGTACCAGGTATGTGAATACCAGTCAAAAGGCGAACACATTTAAGTTTATATGCTAAAATATCCTAAACTTGCTCCTGCTGAACACCGCATCAATCTTTTGAAGTTGGTGAAGTTGCACTCTGTTATCAGTGAATAAATGGGCCCGCATGCTGCTAAGTATCATCTTCTCCTGCAGCTTCCTAGACAGTACAAACAGCATATGAGAGCTAATACTGTGAGTCTGAAGACTGCTGTGGTAACACTATCTGGATGTGAGAGCAAATTCTAAACTTTTCTGAAACATTTGACGAGAAAGGACATTCCAGGACTGCTGACGTTCAGTCAATTTTGTCTTAACTTCTTCTAGTCCAGTGAACATACTTACCTAAAAATCAGTTGTGTTCAATTGCCTGAATGCCTGCTGAAGAAATCTGCCCTACCTTTAGAGCATTTGGTGCTCAGTCAGTCCACAGAACTCAACACAGCTCAGTCAGGGACTGATGATCAGGGGCTGAGATTAAGTGGAGCTCCCGAGCTATTTGCAGAGGCTGTGAGTGAAGTCCCCAGATGAGGCTAGTTAGAGCCGATAAATATTAGTTCTCTCAGGACATTTATGCACACACCCATATATGCTCATAAACATGTATATAAGCCTGTGAGAACTGTATGGATGTTCATGTATTGATTCATAGATTTTTAAAGCCATGATATGAATATATATTTCCTAGAAGCCATATATATTTTTGTACAAGCCATGCTTTTATATTTTATGAACAAAACCTCAATTTTTTTTTTATTTTATAGTAAAAAGTGTTTAATTTAAAGTAGGTGAAGATGAAGAAGATGAGGAGGATGAGCCAGAAGTACCAGCAGGCCCACGTCCCCGTAGAATATCAGAACTAAATATGAAGGAGAAGATCACACCAATTCCTGAAGGGAGTGCCTTCTTCATTTTCAGCAGCACCAATCCGTAAGTATAATTTTGAAAAATACTGGTATAGTCTATTAAGGTTTAGCATTTGTCCTGGGTTCAGCAGTAGCAGTCATTTTTCTCCTTCTTAGTAGCTGGTGCAGTGCTGTGGTTTTGACTT
>JBCJKH010036071.1:5154-15611 GCA_039877255.1 Loriculus beryllinus
ATACTGGAAGGCTGCTATGAGGTCTCCACTCAGCCTTCTCTTCTCCAGGCTAAACAGTCCCAGCTCTCTCAGCCTGTTGTATTTTAAGAACTTATTTTAAGAATATGAAACAGGATAAGAATAAAAGAACAAGAATATATACATTGCAATGAATGAAAAAGAAAATTAAACAACTAATGTATAATTTTTGTAATAAATAAGATTCTCAGCAGAAAACTACAAAATATCAAAACTTCTTTAAATTGGGCAAAGTTAACTGGTTATACAGCTAGACTCACCATGATTTCTCATAGAGAGTATTTATAACTGGTATTTATAACCAGCCCAGCAGTATTAAGTTAAAAATAGTAGTGTATCAGAGATGTTATTTTTGTCCTTACTGGCTGTCAGATGGTTATCTGGTTTCCTATACTAATGTAAGTTGTTAGTATTTTTTTTTCACCACACTGACTCAGAGTTTTCTAATTTTGTGAAAATAATGTTGTCTGTGACATGGTTTTCTTTCCAGCAGATGTAGGCTAGGAGCACCAGATAACTTTGCCTAATAGCAGCAGGTTGGTCTGGTATATAGGGTATTTGGCTAAAGAAATTTTCATCTCCTCTGGACTGTTACCACATGTCAGTATTCTGTCTAGCTTGTCTCCTTTGAAGTAGATTGTATAGCTTTAATTCAAAGTTGTTCTTTTTTAAAAAAAAAAAAAAAAAATTGGCTTGTATAAACACATACCTCAGGTCAGCAAAACCTAATGGACTCAGGAGAATACATTGTACTGAAAGTCAGTGGGATTCGGACTACATCTACATTTCAGACTGCAAGGACAGGGAAAAGAAAAAGTACTATACTGTATATTTGCAATTTTAGTGTAAAGTATTAGTCAAGATTAATAGGTAACTCTTAAACTTAACCCCATATTTTCCCCCTCTTTGACCTCTAGACTTCGAAATTAACTGAGTCTTCCTCACTTTGGTCAGCTGCTGACGTCCAGCTTTGATTTGTATAGCTACAGCAATCAGTCTCTGTAGAGCCATACGGAAATCAGCAAGTGCAAAGAGATTTATACTTGAAATAGTTATTATATTTGAAATATTAGGTGGCTGATCTTTTACTAACAATGGTGCTTTTTTAATCCATGCTTCCCTGCATGGATATGGATTGATCCATGTTTTCTCTTATCCATAATTTTCTCTTTACTGTATCTGATTCTAAAGAAGTAAGGTAGAATTTAAAACGTGGAACAGACATTGTGGATTAAACTTCTTCAGAAAAAAATTATTCTGTTAGCTGTTATAAGTGCATTTGCATTTTTTTTCTCCAACTATAATCATGCTTTCAAACCTATGAGACAGAAAATAAACCTTACACACTTCTCTCTCTTTGGAGTCCTTGTTTCCAATGATCAAACAAAACTGGCACAGGAAGAACAGATGATTTTATTTAACTGATAATCTCAGACAGACGCTTTTTAGACCCTATACTAAGCAGTTGCTTTTAGATAAGGAGAAATGTTGAGTGAAAGGAAAAAAAAAGAACAACAATACCAAAGCAAAAACCAGTTCAGTAGGAGGAAGTAAAGAACTAAACAGAAGAAATTCAAGCAGGCAAGAAACAGAGGCATTCACCAACCCAGGAACTGTTAGTGGTAGCAGATCTTTTATGTCTCAATAAATTTAGGACAGGTACCAACTAGTCAACTACGCCTAAAATAAAAGACAGTATACCTTTTCCATCTCTATAAATCTCTCACAGGAGACAGAATTTTCCTATACAAAATGGAATTATCTTATCTCTGAGGGATACAGATGTTAGGTAAAAATAAAAAAAAAAATACTGTGAGATATGCACAAAGTGTAAAAATATTGGGAGAGGGGGTATCTAGGAACTCATCTGCAACCTGACCTTACCTGTAGTGATTAACTCATCAAAATAAGGAATACCGGATAAAGACAGAGTTCTGCTTGCTCCTTTGCCTTCTGCAACTGCAGAAAATATCTGCATCTGTATAAACGTACATCTAAATATGGATAATGAAATATAATTCACTATTTTATAAAAATTTACAAGTTTTGCTTCTCTATCTTTAAGATTGAAGAGCCTGTAAATTCCATAAACTGCAGAAAGAATTTGCATGTCAAAAGATTTAATACTTCAGAAGCTGGAAGAAATTGTAAACTCCATAAACTGAAGAGATATAAAAGGAGCAGAGGACAGTGAGAGAAGGAAGGAAGGAGGAAGAGAAAGAGGGGAGTGTGGCTGGGAAGAAAGAGAGAAGTTGTCAACGGAAGAATGAGGGAAGGAAATAACACCAAGATTTTGTTTTGCAAAGATGAAATTACACATACTCTAAGAGACCATGTCTGTACCTCTTCTCCCTCACTGTTTTCTTTGCTCTTATTGGTAGTGCTGAAGGAAGATGAGGATAGGAAGTATGACAGCAGAAACCACTCGAAATTACTGAGGATGAGTAGCACAAGAAACCAGGCAAGTACAGCGATGATCCAACCCAAGCTTTCTTTGGTGCCTAGTAATCCAACAAAACACATTACCTCTCCTGTCCTAAGCAACCACCCTAACAGATGGAGCTCAAGTCATGGACAAAATGAACTGAACAAATTGTTATGGGCATTTGATGGGGATGGACTGTTAACTAAGGGATTGATATCTATGTGTATCTCGAAAGACAAGAAGGGGTTAGCAGCTGATGAGGATGTATTTGATAGTATAAGATCAGAACATGATGCAAAATGTATGGTAATCTGGGGAGGAGATAGTACTGGGTCTGGCTGCGATAGAGTTAGCTTTCTTTGTAGGAAGCACATATGGTGCTGTGTTTTGGATTTGTGGCTAAGACAGTGTTAATACACTAATGTTTTGGCTATTGTTGAGCAGTGCTTGCACAGCATCAAGGTTTTCTGTTTCCCAGCCTGCTCCCACTGTCCTGCAGTGATCAGGCTGGGTATGCACAAGATGCTGGGAGGGGACACAGTTGGGAGACCTGAACTGAATAGTCCAAAGGGTTATTCTATGCCATGCTAAGAAATAAAAACCAGGATAGAAGAAAAAGTAGACATGCATTTTATTGCTTCAAAGGTGCTCATTGCCTTCAGACTGGCTGGGCTTTGGTCTGTTTGTGGAAGGTGGTAATTTCTCTTCCATCACGTGTTTCTTTCCTCTATTCTTCACCTATGAAACTGTCCTTATCACCTATTAAACTGTCTTTTAACAAATGTTCTCACTTTTTCTTTTTCTGTTCTCTCTGTTAATTGAGTGGGGGATGGGAGGGAGTGGTTATGTGGGTGCCTAGATGATGTCCAGGGTCAACCCTGGATACTAGTAACATAGGCCCTTGTAAACAATAATCACATTCATGTTTGTGCTCCATACAGAAGGTGGAAAGATGGGAGAAGATGGAGACATCATTTGTCTCTTCTAAAGATGTATGGGTGAATCCAGAGGTGCAGTTCTTAACAGTAACATTGTAGCTTCACTTTAGTGCCCACTTTTTGAGAATGATGAAAAGTGTTTCAAGCTTGTGACTTTGAATGTAATTTCTTTAGATCACTGCCTCACTACCCATGATTAGAGGTTAGAATTATTTGACTCTCTGAATTAGATTCCATGAGCTTTATACACAGATCTAATTGACATTTTTTTCCTTCCCTCAGAATCCTTTCTCTGGATGAATAAAAATCCAACAAAAGTATTTGTTTAATAAGTATCTGTTTATAAGTGTGTTCGATAGTCTTGGTTTTTTTTGGTTTTGTTTTTTTTTTTTCCTATCCCTGTGCCTAAGTAAATTACTCTTCTCAGCCTGGAAATTTTGCACTCTAGTCAAGAATTGCTTTGGTGAATATTTTTTTCTGCTGCTCAGTAGGACATAATGATTCTCAAATTCCCCTCCCCACCAAAAAAACCCCTACCTCAACAAAAAAAACAAAATCCCAACCTGAAACTGTTTTGAAGTTTAAACAATTACTATGATGAAAAAATCAATGAAATTCAAAAATTATTTTTTAAAGAAAATGCTGAAATAAGAAGCAAATAAGGAAAGAAAATAATGCTTGGAATAGTAGGAACAGCAAAGAAATGCACTGTAAAAAACTCCAACAAACCAACAAACACTTGGAAAAAGGTTCTTTTGACACTTGATATGCGATGTTGCAGCCACCTACAGTTCAGGGCCTGTGAACAGCACAGTTTTACCATAGGAAGATAAAAGAGAAAGGAATGGGAAGCTCTGGGATGGAGGCAACTTTCTTTATACCTGACAAAACAGTCATCTCTCCTGTGATGTGGTGTGGATAAAGCAAGTAGAGAAAGCCATGACTCTTTTGTTGCCCACCCTTGACAAGCTGCTGTGCCAAGGAACAGATAATTTTGCTTGGAGCTGGTTCTGCTGCTTGGATGTTTGCACCTTTGTGTGTACTCTACTGCATAATGTTTAAGCAGGAGTATTAGACCAACTTGCATCAATACATAACAGAATTTGCAAAAAACCTCTTTAGTATTGACTTACAACTCATATTTCATTCATATCAGTATAAGCTTTAGATAATTTCAGTTGAAGAAGAGCCAAACCATTGTTGAGTATTTTTGAAAATCCCACTTTAATGTCATGGGTCTTAATAAGGTAAAAAATATTTCTTAAAATCTGAGGACTTTGGCCTAACTACGAACTGAGGTTCATGGGGAGCTTTTGGGAAAGCTTTGGTTGAATGAGTTCATGAACCAAGTGATGTTCATTCAGTCTGTTACTGTAGTGATGAATCATATGCAAATTGATCTGTGTGGTGTTTTTAAGTGGAACCCAGACCAAATTGTCTACTGGAAGCTAACTTGTACTCTACACACATGAGGAAAAACTGGGATATTTTTTTTGCAGGAGCCCCTCATAAACTAATTTTTTCACAGCTTTAACATTAAGTAATTATTAAACAAATGAAAAGCAAACAGAAGTATACTTAAGTTGAAGCAGAATTTTAGTTGACTTCATGAAGTAAGGAGAATCTGAGAGCAAAAAGCAGATCAGAAAATTGCTCGTACTGTTTTCTACTTAGCTGGTTTTAATTTTATCTTCAGGAAAAAAATATTTGGGTTAAAACTTAAACAGGGAAAGTATAGGTTAGATATAAGAAGAAAGAAGTTCGTTACTGTGAGGGTGGTGAGACACTGGAATGGATTGCCCAAAGAAGCTGTGAATGCTCCATCCCTGGCAGCGTTCAAGGCCAGGTTGGACAGAGTCTTGGGTGGCATGGTTTAGTGTGAGGTGTTGTTTAGTGCGAAAGTTGTTTTGTGTGAGGGGGTTGGAACTAGATGATCTTAAGTTCCTTTCCAACCCTAACTGTTCTATGATTCTAATATGATCAGTAGGATATCATTCATCAAGACTTACACATTCCATATACAGTCAAGATGTTCAACTATTCCCTTAAATCATCATTTGCATTGGAGAGAATTGTTATGTACCCAAGATCAGCTGAAACTGGGTGAAAATCTTCCAGTACAAATCCAGGCAGACAAAACTGACACAGCCTAGAAAGAATAGCACAGACCTGGCTAATTACAACTATGCATCTCCAGTACTACTTGAAAGAGTCCGGGTAAGCTGTGTTAGTTGTCCAGCTCAAGTATGCATCTTGACACTTGGCACATATCACATGGACTAGCTTCAACTTTTAGTAGGTTATGTGCTTATTCTCCAGCTATGTTTCAGAGTTTTGGGTTACTCTAACACCCTTATATTTTCTTTTCCTTAAATAGCAGTACTATTTCAGGTATAATTCTAAGAAATGTTCTGCAGCTCAGTGTTTCTGAACTCTGGCTGATCACAAAGAATTTCCCCATCCTACAGCCTCTTTAGTCAATCTTTCCAGATCTGAATGTTGCTACGGACTATTTCTGATTCTTCTCCCAAGATTACAGAATTTCTGAGAGTTTTCTCTTTCCTGTAGTTTATATACTCTTCCTAGGATTTGGATTTTTACTTTTTCACTATTCTTCCAAGTTCTTTGTTAAAAATGTCCACATTGCCTAGGTGTCTATCTGTTAAGAAAACACCTGTCCTTTTGTCACATGAAAAAGCAAAAATCAGAAAAAATTAAGCCATCCTTGATTTGAAAGATCAGGTCGGTCTTAGATTTGCTGTGGCTGGTGTAAAAATTTTTTATCCCAATAATTACTCTGTACATTGATAACTATTTCTTCTGCAATTCTAGTTGTTCATTCCAAAAGTAATAGACGCCTCTCTCTCTTTGTAATACTTGATTGTCCTCACAATAATCAGTTAATTCGTTTCCACTCAATACTTCAGAGACAGACCCTTACACTAAAGTATGATCTCAGATCTACCTTCTACAAACCATTGTCACCTGTAAATAATTCTTCCTTCATTGCTAAGGTCCCAAAACTACATTCATTCTTTGGAATACACCTAGTGGTTAAAATAACCCAATAAGTTAATATATTGAGTTTAAATGTATAAATCACACAGAAGAAAACATTTCTGTATCAAATCCAAGTTTTGATCTTTTTTCTTGAAATATATAGGTTAAAAAAAAAAAAAAATTTTACTGATGACCTGGGGATCCATTAAGGATGTGCTCATATTCTGTTTAAGGGTCCCTCAAGGTAGTGTTCTTTCATTCTTTGTCATGTAACAACAGACTAGAGTTTACTGAAAACAGATGATGTTACTTGGGGCAGAGCTGCAGAGCTGTGTGTAGCAGCCAAGACTGTGCTTCTGTTATTCCTGTTCTCCCCATGCAGCCCAGCACAATGTACTGGGAAGTAGGAGTAAAGGGAAACTGCCCCTCCTACTTTCACTTTCCTCACACCTGTGTCTGTAGCTAGGGTCATTACTACTATGAGGTTGGTTTACTTCTTCAGTGCCCTCAGGCCTCTGTCCCTGGACTTAAATAAGGACAACTCTGCAGACAATAAGATATAACTGTGCCATTCCTGCTCCCACAGGGTGAACTCATGTTCCTTCTGTTCTTTCCTTATTTCCTCAGGGCATCTCGTCTCCATCCACATTTTACATAGGATACACTGCCCTCCCTTGCCCACTCTTCCCTAAGCCATTTCCATTTCCTGATAGTGATTGAAATAGGATTAACTGCTGTTGCTGTAGCTTCGCAACCTCCTTTGGGTCATCTAGAGCAACTCATTCCTGGTCAACCTAGGGTTTGACCCATCTTTTAAACTGACAAAGAAAAGGCCACTGAAAATGGATATGCAGGGATTTACAGGTTTCTGTAAATTTCAAAGGCACAGAGGAACATCTGACTCTCATTAGTGTATAGTGAGATATTAAAAAAGCTCAATGTTTACCTACATCTTTAGATGCTCATAACTCTAAATATCCTGTGTTATGCAATACACTAAATTATACCATTCAGACTCCAGTTTTATGTGAATCTCTGTCATACAGAAAATGAGCAGCTGGAGTGGATTTAGGAGAGAAGGTGTAAAGCTATAATGTTTCAGAGTTTCAGGGCAGAGAGTATAACAAGTAAGCCTTTATTTTTAATAGAAACACTAATTTCTTCAACACAACAGGATAAAAGTAGCTTTAATAAACTAGAGAAGTTTCATATTTTAATGCTATCAGGTACTACAGTAGTTTAAGCATCTATTAATGAACAGAAATAACCACAAAGTGTTTTCATCTACAGCATTCATTTTTAATAGTGAGTACTTTTGGAAGAAAAAAAAAAAAGCATATGTTAATTGCCAATAAATCTCAGATCACAGAATCACAGAATAACGAATCCCAAGGGTTGGAAGGGACCTCAAAAGATCATCAAGTCCAACCCCCCTGCAAGAGCAGGATAACCTAGAGTGCATCACACACGAACTTGTCCAGGCAGGCCTTGAATATCTCTAATATAGGAGACTCCACAACCTCCCTGGGCAACCTGTTCCAGTGCTCTGTCACTCTCACAGTAAAGAAGTTTTTCCTGATGTTCACATGGAACCTCCTATGTTCCAGTTTACACCCATTGCTCCTTGTCCTGTCACTGGACATCACTGAACAAAACCTAGCTCCATCATCCTGACACTCACCTTTACAAATCTGTAAACACTGATGAGGTCACCCCTCAGTCTCCTCTTCTCCAAGCTAAAGAGACCCAGCTCCCTAAGCCTCTCCTCATAAGGGAGATGTTCCACTCCTTTAATCATCTTTGTGGCTCTGCTTTGGTTTAAATACTTATTTCCATTTTTCAGAAAGAGAAATACAGAATTTCAGATCACAGGAGAGTGAAAAAAGCCTAAAAATCTAGAGAAACAAACACTAAACATTCAAATCCAAAAACAGGGGGGAAAAAGCAGTGGAAATCTCTTGGGATGTCCACCCCCACACACACTCCTTTAGTGTCTGGCTGACTCCGATTACTCAGATTCACCAGTCCTTTGAATATAGGAGGTATTTGGGGAATCTAATGCCAAGAGCTAAATTTCAACAACAAAAGAGGAATTTTAGCTATCCTTGCTCTCCATAATGCCATCTGTACATCTGGCAATTTGCAAACTTGTGCTATTTATTTCCTTAATTTAAACACCAACTAGTGCTTGCTCTTGAATGCCCAAGCTTAATCTATTTCAAACTAAATAACTTTAACAAAAAAATCCATCAATTCTAAATTACATAATTCGGAATAAGAATTAGTTTTGGCTATTGTCTCAATACTTCTCATAAAAGCTACTGGATTTCAAATTAGGGCAGAAAAACACAGACACACAGAGGTAGAGAATAATTGGGTGAAGACTAGAAGAGTTCCAGTAGACTGACAGCATAATAAAAATATAAATTCACTTTCTCCTAGCAGTTATTTTTCCTGTAGGTGACTAACAAAAATAATGTCCATATAGTACCATGAGAAATGTACATTCTTTTAAATGAGAAAGAGGTAGAATTTAGGATTGCAAATCCAAATGTGTGATTCCCGAGAACCTGTCCAAGCTATAGGCACTTCCATGTTGACTGCTGTGCATTCAGGCATCGTTGTCACTCTGACCTCTAAACCTGACTCTGGATGGCTCCTTAGACTAGGTGTTAATTTGCCTAAGTCCTAGGGAAGGCTTAGCCTGGCAGGCATGTACAAAACATGCGTAACCCACCCCAGCCATGATCCATACAAAACACTGGCCACACAAATACATCCATTTTCATTCAGAACTGGGGGAGGAGCCCAACAAAAAAACAAACAAAACCCGACCAAACAACAACAAAAAATGACAACAGAAGAAAGTAGCGAGATCATACTTCCACACTCTCCCTTCACCTTGTCCTTGAAGGTGCTCAGGGTCTGCTGCTTTCGTTATACTGACAGAATCCAACCAGTGAAAAAGAGCTCAGTGCTAATCTCTTCTCCAAAAAAGTACTGCTTTTATTTGTTTACTTCTTTCTTCATACACACGCACACACACACACCCCTCTCCAGTGACACTTCTATAGAGCCCTAGAAGCAGAAAGCATCGTGGTCACTTGCCCTTTCAGAGAGACCCACACTACCCAAGCTAGAGAGTTGTTTCCATCTTCTTCCTGAGACACTGATGAACAGTGTATTGTTTTCTATAAAGCTACAAAGAGGTGCTTTAAATAGCTTAATTTTGCTAATCAGCATTGTGGTTAGGGCATCCCTTTGGAAAATGGTATTTGTGAGTGCTAAATAAGGAAAGATTGAAGGGAGGCGGGGGGGAGGAGGGTAAGGGAAAAGTGGTCCATCAAATCTGCACTTTTCCAAGCATTCACTTAGTAAAAAAAAAAAAAGTGGGTGGGGGGCACCACCACTATTTTTAAAGGGTGAGAGCTCTATCTTCAAATTAGGGGAGGTTTAGGAGAGAGCTTGAGGCTTGAAATCTGTGACAAATGCATCTCATTAGGCCTCCTGGGATAAGCAGCTGAAAAGGCATGGAATGTAAGACACAACCTTTAACCTGTGGCTGAATCAAGTCACAGATGACTTTCAGGCTTCTTGAATACCCTTTAACTTGAAGACCCTGTTAACCCCCTTTCTGAAGCACTTCTCCCTGTAGGCTTCATAGGCAAGCTCCTAAGTTCAGGATGGGACAACCAGTCAAAGATAAGACAGTAAAAAATGAGGCTTAGCAATATTAATTAAAAAAAAAAAAAAAAAAGAACAACAAAAAACCCTAAAACCAACAACTCAGAGACATTCCTTCAGATACCTTCTATTAGTCTAAATACCTATATCTTTCTTCATCAAAGTCACCTCTGGAAAGCAGCAGGAACTCCTCCAAGTTGGTACCTGCATACATGAATAAAAGCACATGATAAATTAGCATTTTTTAAAATGAAAAGTAACAAACAAATAATGAAGCAGATAAATGGCACTGAAATATTCATAGAATCATAGAATCATAGAATAGTTAGGGTTGGAAAGGACCTTAAGATCATCTAGTTCCAACGCCCCTGCCATAAGCAGGGACACCTCAC
>JBCJKH010036073.1:0-12134 GCA_039877255.1 Loriculus beryllinus
TCTTGCTATACCTTAGTTACTGGACTGTTCTTATCTCAACCTGTGGGAGTTACATTCTTCTAATTCTCTTCCCCATCTCTCTGGAGGAGGAAGCGGGGAGTGAGCAAGTGGCTGTGTGATTCTGCGTTACTGGCTGGGCTTAAGCTATGACACTCGTGTAGCAGGACAACGGAATTCTCTGTGAATAATTTGCTCTTGCTTCAGATCCAAATCTTCTCAGATCCAGCATTCTAATTTAGCTGAAATTAGCGTGAGTTGCTTAGCACTGCACTGCTCTGGGAGAGGTGATATTTAGGTGATTTACTGACAAGTATTCTCAGGAGTGTGCTTTTTCAGTGTAAGGTTATTGGGAAAATTCTTGTGAAGTAATAAGATTAAAAGTGTGGTCATTCTGAAAGCCATCTCTCCCCAGTCACTGATGAAATACTGTGGGAAGATGGCATTGTAAGATAAGCTACACTTGTTCTTCTTGATTTATAGTAATTTTTACCTATTAATGGCACACTGACTAAAATGACAGCTAAATTTTATCTGCTCTGTATTTATAAGTAGGTATGTTGTATTTACTGCAGTTGCAACTTTGCATAAGCCTATATTTTCCCAATGAGTTGCAGTTAAATCAGACAAATGCATGTCTCTAGTATGCCTCATTTTGGTCATGGTTACATATGCCAGCTCTCATTGGTGGCAAACCTGTTAGTGGGCAGGTACATCAGCTGCAGAATCTGTCTTTATCCTAGACATATGGAACCTGAAAACAATCTCAACTGAGCTGCACCTTCAGACATGGAGAGGATTCACAGTAGTACCTTATCAAACTGTCTTTTAGGGGCTGATGCTATAGATCCTAACAGCAGAGCCTGAAATAACACCTTGCTTCACTTCTTCTGGTGAAGTTGCCTCTTTCAACTAGTATCTTACACATAGTATTATATTCACTCTGTCTGCATCTGCATCTCTCTGCTTTTCTTTCCCCCAAAGTACTTTGTAGTGTAAATATACTAAACTGCCAGTTAAGAGCATGGTAAACCTTATTTCTACTCCCTTCATCTTATGTCAATTATTAGAAGCCTGCAGGTTGCCTTGTGTACTGGTATGCATTTTATTCTCCCTTAACTAATGAAGAGCTGGATGCATTCAAAGCATCAACAAAAAAAGAAAAACAACCCTCAGTAAATCTTAATAGCACTCACTATTAACTTCCTTGATGATGTCCAATAAAGGAGGCATAACATAGATGCATACAATATATAATTTTCTCTTTCACTTTCTGAAACACAGTGGTTTAGGGTCTGCTAATGCTATCAAGTACTATGGAAACATTCTGCTGTGAATATTTCAGAATATAAATAAGGAATGAATCATTAATAACATAGTAGTCCAGCATTACACCACATAAAACTCAGTGAATACGCTGAAGGACACACAAATGAGACTCTGATTAAAAACAGGATCAGGAAATTTAGTAGGTAGCTTTTATGACACATAAGCTACTAGAGAAAAACAGAACTCAAAACCTAAAGTAGATGGTTCATAAATTATATCTTGAGAGATGTACATTATAATAAATAGGCCCAGCTACTTTCCTTCCTGTTTTGTATGTGCTGTAGTCATTTGCGACATATAAATTGAAAATTCTGCTTTGGTAGCTTTTCAATATGGGAACGTGGCAGCTCAAAGTATGGGGAAGATTCTGAATGACAGTGCTGCTTAGTTACTTTAAAATATAAATATAAATTTAAAGTAATTTCTGTGCTGAAAAAATAAGTTATACATTTGGAGTATTTGTGTAAGCACTGCAGAATAATTTCTCCTGTGTAGAACTTCCCCTGTGTAGAAGCACAAAAGGAAGTTTTCACACAAATTTTCTGTAGCACAAACTTTGCATGAATCATGAAGAAAATATTAGCGTTCAGACACAGGCCATTTTCCAAAACCATGTGTGGAATTTGTCTGTATAATGAAAAATGAGAAAATTCTTAGTGTTATACCTGTGTTTATACATGTGTAAATACATGTTTTAATAGTGCTTGGCTTTCGTGTCTTTGATTTCGATGCAGTTTGGACTCTGAAGAAAGTACACTGTGGTCTGTAGACACGAATTTGTGAAAAGTTTCCCAGTTTTGGTCATTATATCAAGTTAAACAGAAAGCTAATGGTCATGGTTTAAATGGGCTTAAACCATGACACTAACTTATAACCTAACTGAGGGGACATGTCTGGAAGATAAATGGCTTACAAATGCTAGCTAGCTTGCAATCAGGACTGCAAAACAAGTAAGTTACCCATATACCTTTAGTTTTGAAGGGGGGAAAAAAAGCAAATAGATAAAGATATCTGCTGTCAAGATTACACAGACAAGGCAGCAAGAACGAGAATTTTTGTTTCTGCAAAAACCATGTGAAATAGACAATATTTTAGTATGTAAAAAGGTATGTATTTATATATGAAGTTTTGCCAACACAGCGCAGAAATTAAGACAACAGAAGCTTGAAACATTGATAAAATTTAGAATAGATCCAAAGACAAAAATATTGCTAGAGCACCAAATGCCAAAGACAAAAAAAAGAGAGGAAATTTGTTTGAGACACATTCTGAAGGTCAACATGAGTTCAAAATTAGTGTCAATGAAAAGGACCACTTAGCCAGCGGCTGGGTTATCTAATTTATCCTTACAAAACCTGGAAAAGAGCTTTATATTAAATTTTCTTCCTGTTCAGTCAGTGGAGAAGTATGACCAGTGGGAAGTTCACTCATCCCAAGGCAACTTTCTGAAAGAACAGAAAGAACACTCTGCAAAGGCATCTTTTTCCACTACTGAAAGAACCCAGATCACCATCTTCTGTTTGTTATTTGGAGAATTACTAGTAACTTTATGGAAAATGACTTGCCAAGAAGACAGCTGGAGTTTTTGTTTGGTTTTATAAATCTTTGTGCATCCAAGTAGCAGGGCTACGAGAACTGCAATCTGCTTTAGGAAGGGCCCCTTACTGTTATGAGTTTGAATGGACGAGATGTCTGCAGCATCAGGTCATGAACTTCTTAATATACCTGCCTCCTTTTAAAATAAAAATTGGATATTAATAAGCTGGTTACCAAAGAATCACTGTTTCAAATTTATACTTATTCCTTAGAAGCCTTTACACAATTTTCTGACTATAATTGTTTATATTGCTGAAATTATATTAAGTAGGAGTAAAGCCAGTGTATTTTCTACATCTTGTGAATACTCCTAGTATTTGAAAACAGTCTGTATATTTATCTTCTTATTAGAAAAATTAAAAAAAATCTTTGTAAACAGGGTGAATGTAAAGCATCATCTTACCTGATTCTGTTATCTCCAAGAACAAAGACAGAAATATCTGGGGATTTGAGGAAGGACTGAGGAACAGGATTACAATTTGTGTGAGAGCTGGAAATACTCTTTTTTCACAGCCAGGCCCACGTGCAATTCTTAGTTGTTCTGTTACTCAGTTCTCTGCCTAATCTGGTAACATGCCAAGCACTTCCATGTAAATGTATTTGTTGCCTATCACAGAAATCTAAAACCTCACCACTGGTAAGTCCCATGTTCACATGCCCTATATAAAATACCACTTAAGAAAATAAATGTCCCATATGCCTATAAGTAAACATGATTCATGAAAATCAAGCTACAAATAGTGGTTTATGCTTATATGCCACATAGCAGCAGTCACTGAGGAATTCTGGACAAACACTGGATTCTGTTTTGATCAAAACAATGAGAAAAAAACCCTGCAAAAATAGATTACTATTTGGGAGCTAGAGCACACTGTATTTTATTTCTTTAGAATGCTAGAATTGATAAGATAAGGATGGAAAAACCCCTTATTTACACCAAATAAAATTGGGGAAAAAATATATAATCGTGGGTATGATGACATTTCATTTATCCAACTCTGCTTAAAGTTCTCTCCAAAATGCTAGCTTGATTTAATAGAATGGTTAGGCACGAAATGCAAGCAACGTGAAACAAAAACAAAAAATTACAAAAGCTGACTGTTACAGGTATTTGTATGATAGATAAGGTTTTCACAAAAAACATCAATGTGACAATCACTTGGTTAAAAAGAAACACTGTAGGATTTCAAATTTATTATTTTCAATTGTTAATACATCAAAAGTCACAAGATAGTTGCAGCTCATTTTGTGACAACAGGAGTGAGTACTGCACACCCTTTTTGAAGAACAGTCATTAATGGAAACCAGAAAAAGCATGGAATACAAAGGCCTTCTCCTGAAAACTAGTGTTAGCTCAGCATATATAGATTTATAGTGTAGTATGGCAGTATGCAATCCTTGAATTATTTAGCATGGTCTTTCCAGGAGTAGAGAAATATTGAAAGCATTGATTCTAACTATTGTTGATGTCATTCACTGTGTCTTCTTTAACTGGTTTGTAAAGGTCATACACTTCTTTCTCTTCATGGCATAAAAAATTTGTATACAATTTGGTTATGCTAAGTGAAATTTCAGGCTAGCAAATAATGACTATGCTTAACATCCCCAAGTGATTTTCTTTATCTCTATATTATAAGGAAATATTGGGGAAGCATTTTTTTTTAAAAAAAACACAACAAAAAAACAACTCAAAAACCAACCAAACCACCCCCCACCAAAAAAAAGAAACAACAAACAAACCACACAGAAAAGAGAAAGTGCATTGCACAATTAAGGACATATAAGATCTAACCAATGCCTTTTACAGCCTGCCCCCAAATTTTTATTTTTAAAATGAATACATTCAAATGTTTTAACCCTAAGAGGTCCAGAACATCAGAAATTTGTCTTATGTCTTTCAAATATTCAAATTCAAGGTTACATGAAAATAAAATGCCAGTATTACCAATTGTTACTATTAAAAATGACATTTTCAAGAATAAGAAAATTCATAATTTTGTCACAAAGCTTTTCCATCTCCCTAGGTACATGTTCTATCAATGTCTTAGATGATAAAAATACACTTATCTGAGAGCAAGGAGACACAGTATGATTAGGATTTGCTTTATAGTGGATGGAGAGAGGGGTATTTCTATAACATGATTTACCTGAATAATTTTTGATGCATCCCTTGAAATTAATTACACCCTAAAACCATCTATTTCTCTGCATAAAGGCAGTTGAGTGTCAGATTCCAAATGGTGCCATGGGCAAAAAAGAAAACACCATTCATATGGTGCCATGAAATCTGTGTTTTAAAGGCCTCTTATCACATACTACCCAAATAATACAGAAATGCCTCATATATTTAGTCAAAATAGTTATGAAATGAAGTATTCCTATTATCTTTCCCTTTTCTTCATTGTTATTTGCTGTCATCTTTTCTGTTTCCTGCTGAGTCCTAAGCTTGACTTTTTGGTCTTCCCAAGAGTGACGGGGGTGATAGTTTGTAAGAGGGATCACAGTGAGATGTCAGCATCCTCAAATGCCGACAGAAAGTGTTATGCTTCTTTCTCCTCAGGCCTGTGCTCTGTTTTGGGTTCTTTTTATACATTTCCCTGTCACAGCCCGTTTCCTTCTCTCAACTGCCAGCTGCAGCTCCCCAGCCCTGCCAGCCTCAGGCACACAAAGGGCTGTGTTTTGCCAGGCAGTGACAGGCAGGAGGTGTCGCCCCTTCTCCACTGGGGGCCATCTCCAGAGCAGGAGTTGGAGCAGCGGAGGCAGCAGTCAAGGGCCCAGTGCAGGGGTTAAACCAGTAACATGGTGAGGCTGAGTCTCCGGGGTTGGCACACGGCCGGGCATCCATCTGCTGAGGGTAGACATCGTATGTACTGGGTTGCAACAGTTATCTAGTTCCCGTATCATTATCATCAGAAATCTCCAATGTTAAGTATGATAAAACCTATCTTTCTTGTCTTGCTAAGAACAAACTCTGGACTATTAATGACCAAGTGTATGACAAAGAATATCTACTGCAAATTAAGCCAGTCAAGCTGACTTTTCTGATGTGATTAAAAATTACTTTGCATGTCCTTGAAAGCAGGAGATAAAAAGAAAACTAGCAGGATAGAGGAATGTTGGCACTAAAATTGCGAGTTCGTAAAAACAACTCTATATATACCTGCAAGATTCTGAGAAGTATCTACTCATTAATGTATGGAAGTAAGAGAAGTTCAATTAACTGAATGAAATCTTTACCTCTGTCTTCCCTCACAGTTCCCCTAAATCCCCTAAGCTCTAAGAGAAGGATGTTTCAAATTCAAGGAATGCGAGATGACTCCAAATGCAATGACTTAAAAATTAAACACTATATTTTTTTTATATAAAACGAAGAAGTAACTACAGCATTTCTGGACACTAAATTAAAAAATTTAACACCCAATTTGTCTCTCATATTCACTCAGTACATCTCTATTGATGTTACTGCACTGATCCCCAACATGCATTGATTTTCTGCTGTTTATTTAGAAGCCATCTGAAGCACTAAACTGAGTACTTGCATTTTCACTAGGAAAAGTCCTGTTCTTTTCTGCTCAACTGAAAGGATGGAGAAAGGAATATCACATCAGGATTTTACTGATCACTGAGTTGTTTCTGGTTTTAATTTTTGTTAATCTAGAAAGTAACAATATCTGATAAAACTTAATCCAACAGTGATTCCAAACAGAAGCCCGTAACGTTACTGAATCAGAACAAAAGGAAAGACAGCTCATATTCTCTGAAAAATAGTCTATTACAGGAATGCTTCTTGCACCCTCTCCTTTACTGAGCAGGTCCTTAAAATTTTTGGAAATGAACAAAACAGGTTTTTTAAAGCCTTGAGAAACTGTTTACTTTTCATTTATCAAAACCAAATGGAATGTGTCTAGAATCTGCAGTCTATTAAATACGTATGTTTTTTAAATTGCTAGTAAAGCCAAGGCAACAAAAAAGTCACAAGCCCCTTATATCTTCAGTTAGTTACCACTTTATTTGGTTACCATGATGTTTGGTGTGGTTTTAAGTCTCCTGTTTCCAAATGTGCTGATTAATCACGAGGTTTTAAGACACATTCATCTCAGGAAAGAAAAAAAATATTTTTAACTACTAGAAATATTACAATAAGAACAGTTCTTATTTTGAAGCCATGTTTCTTAGGATTTCTATTATACAGCAATTTGAATTCAAAGTGAATCAAAGCCACATATATTTTATTTTTTTTGATTTTCTAGTCTCTACTGGAAAGAATTCCAGTTCAGATGCATCCATAGATTAATAAAAAGGATTACATTAAGGTTAACTCCAAGCTAGCAGAAAATTCAAGAAACCACCTAATGTGTATTTTGACTGTATTTCAGCTGGGCCAAATCTCCCACAAGAACAGCTCAGAGACTTCAGCATGGTGAGTCCCAAACTCTAGCTGTGTTTTGATCTCAGATATGACTCCTAGTAGAAACCCAATTTAAATCAAAATGTATTTTGATTAATCAATCTCTTTTAGTTTGTGTAAGTGAACAGATGTACTTTTATACTATAAAAAAATAGCAGCCTTCTATAACTGTTTAGAGTTGACTCTAAATATTTTACATCCTACAAACAAGAAAGGGTAAATATCAAATTAATTTTATATTTTTTTCTATCTTTATCTATTTCTTAGTTCCTGACAGAAAGACAGTGACTTGAAAATTTCATATATATAATACCCAACAAACTTAAACTATGTCATACAAGCCTGTTGTCATTTGTCTTCTGCTGCTCTTAAGACTGCTTCTGGCAAAGGTTGTCTCTGGAATATTTTGGCAATAATTCACACACCATTTTCAGTACAGATAATGTGTGCTGTTAAGGAGAACCATAACATCAACCAAATTTAAGATAATGAATTTTCTCACCATTAATTTTAAAGCAAGAAAAGATGCCATGGTAGCTCATACTGAACACATGTAACAAAACTGTTGTAGTTGCTTGGCAACCAGGATCAGACCTTTTGGAGAAAAACAAATACCTACAGCGATCTATAGAGATCTGTCTATAACAGAAAGAGGTAGCCAATACTTTTTGGCAGGTTGATTTTCCCAGTACACGAGTTCTGTCTGGGTGTTATTTTGTGATTAACAGTTTGAATTTCTCTGTTTAGATTGCTGATGGTGTTATATTCGTTTTATTTCTTCGTCTCAACCTACATTGGCAAAGTAGCAACTATCAGGTGATTATGTTGAGCAGATCCTCTGTCCAGTCTCCAATATGACTTTGAAGGTTTCTTGGAGCATCTACATTTGCTTATTCAAGAAGTGACTAACTTTGAACCACTGCTTCTGGAGAGACTTTTTCAGAACAGTATCTCTTAGCAGTGTAAAGGGTTGTATTTGCTTTCTCAGCACATTCCAGGCATCAGTAAGTAGAACGCGTCCGAGTCCAGCCCTCTTGGGTTTCTGTGCTGTGATGAATACAGGTGCAGACCTGGACATCTGCAGAGAATTATAAGACCTGCATCACTCTTACACTCAAAACAAAACCCACCTGCAGTATGAATGCTTGCAGTACTTTGTGCCTGGCTTAGTGGCATACATTTTTATAATTCCTGACCTCTCCAGTGTGAAAGAGCCCCAAGACTGCCTGCTGCAAAAGTTAATGGGAGTTGTAGAAAGGTAACTGTAGGCTGCTTAGGCATGTCTATAGCTGTTCTCCAAAACCAGCAGCTTGTCCTTAAACAGCTGAATCAAGAAGACTGTGGTATGATCTTTTTTCCTGACCTGGCACTCTATCATCAACATAGATATGCCTTTCCTGTAAGGTGAACTATTTCAGAGTTTTAGAGAAAGAAAAAACTTGCAATCAGCAAAAAATATATTAACTTGGAATAACTGCTTTCTACACAGATGCTTCATTGCCTGCCTACCTTGAAAGGTAAAATGCTAATGGCTGGTAAAACATCCTCTGCTCTGAAAGAGAAGTAGACCATTTCATTACAGATTAATCTTGCTTCTGCTATCAGATTTGTCCCGTATGATGTAACAGCGCTTAGAGGTATGAACTTCACTGAACATATAGAAGGATTCCCTTTAGAGAGAGCTGGACTCCCTCTGGACTGAGCTATCAGTGCAATGGAAGCTCAACATACAAGGTAAAAGAAAAAAGGAATTGTGGTGCAAACTGTCCTTTTTTTTGTTGAGGTTCATTTCTGTAATCAAGTGTAGCTTTGTGTACACAGAGCTAGTGTGTATCATAAAAGCTCCCTCCTGCTTTGTCACAAAAAGAGCTAATTATTTAGAGCCAATAAGAATGATAAAGGTATCATGCTTCTCTGGTAACATTAGGTAAAGCCTAACTTTATTTTTCCTTTGGTTATAGAATACTTTTGTTTATATAAATGTGTCTGCTCTCTCACAGCTTTCCATTCTATTTCCACCTTTAAAGTACTGTCTAAGGCTTCAGTCAAGATGTCAAGAAACGTTTTTAAAAAGGAGTGAGAATATGGCACTATTATAATGAAAAGAGAATAACTCATTTATGACTTAAAGATATACAAACTTTCTTTAAAATAATTTCCTCAGCAGGTTAATGCTCCCATACTGTGGACAGGATACCTAATGATAAAGGACAAGAGTTTCAGTAACACCTTCTTTTTCTCTTAGGCACTAAGAGAAAACTAAACAACTTACAAGACTAAATATGCTTCAAAGGGATTAAAAATAGACATAAAAGTGGAAAACACTGCAGAACAAACAAGACAGTGTTTTATTATCTTTTTTTTCCATCTGACTACAGTGGATGAGTAAATCTAAGGTAACTTCCATTTAATTTAACTCTGGAGAACAGTATGAAACTAAAGCAAGGCATAAAAAGGGAAGCAAAGATTCTAAGTGTTTCTGGTTTTTCTTACACATAACCAGATACCGCACATTTCATTAGTGCGTGAATAAGATACTGGTAAATATGCTGAAAGTAACACCTTTCTTTCTATTTAATACTCTAACCTCAAAGAATCAGAATAAAGTGTTTTCTATTAATAGGCCCATATAGATTTCATAGAAATTCTTTATGGCTGTTTACAAGAATACAACTATTGATGGGACTGCACACAGAAGTACAGAATTAGTTTGTATGTACTAATTCCAAACAATACACTTAGATTTTATTATCTCTCTGCCTTTGTTCACTCTGCCTTTGGTTCCTCATTTAACATAATATCACTGAACTGTGATACTACTTCATATATGAAACCTTTAGCAATTTAACTGGTTTTAGTGGTCTTACTGATTGCATCTGTAATGCAGAACTAGAAGAAGCCTTCTGATGCTTGATACCTATAAACCTGTCATTGTAGATCATAGAAAATCTATTATACCAGTGAACACTTTCTGCTTCAAAAGGAGATGAGCAGGCAAACCTTTTATGGCAATTTGAGAGGCATTTAATGGTGTGAATCACTATTGAGAAGTTTTTTATACATGTATTAAATCCAATATAATACTTGAGCTGAAGAAGGTGACAAGCACTGCATAATAATTCTGTTACTTCATAGGTTGCACCAAATGTTAATGAAAATGACATTGGGTGACTTAGCAGAAAACAAGACAAAATATACTGCATGCTGTCATTTGAAAATATAACATTTAAATTAAATATTAGAAGAAAAACAAATGAAAGAATAAGAAAAAAAAAAAAAACGAAGGAAGGAAAAATCTGGATGTGAACCTTATTTATATTTTGCTAATAGCAGTAAACCTCCCACCAGTCAATAAACCTCACACATCCTCCAAACAAGCTCAGCTGAAGTATAGCCCACTACTTACAGAATCAGTTTTTTTATTCAGTCAACACCTGTCTCATTACTAGCGAAGAGTTTTCCATCCAGAGCCTTTGATATACATTATAAAATTGCTTACAGATTTAATAAAGGTAGTGTTCCATCTCCTTACAGTTATAAAGGTTTTCACAACAGCTTTTTTGAAGTTTTTGAGTAAAAGCATCAAAAAGGCACAGAAATATCAGCAAGGATAGACTTCTCTAGCTTAGATTTTATAACAGTGACTCTAATGCTTCTAACTCATGCCAACGCAGAGGTAAATTTCTGGTGTTCAGTGTTTTGTATACTGAGTACTTGTGTTCTCTTTAGATGAGCTCAGAGATGCAGGAAAATGAGCAATGGCTGGTATGGGCTAATTTCTCAGGTTTCATAGCAGGTTTCACAGTGCTGAGCTCTGTGCTGGTAAAACTGTTCTTGCCATTCTGATGTCATCACCACAGCAAGCTATTTTAAAGCTTGGCTCTCTGCATCTACATAAGATGTAGTCATATCTTTGACTATGTTCTATTTGGAATGACTCTTAATTAAATGTTGATGGTGCAAATGTGATGTAAAAGAATATGGAGTTTTAAGAATTTTACTACTCACAATTAGACAGGGATGGTATACAAAACTAACACTCAGCTACCTCTCCCCATTTCTGTCTGGATCATGCAGAACAGCAGAAATTCCCAGTTTTATCCTTTTTTCATTTCATTGCACAAACTTTTCTGTCTTGGTGAACAACTGTCAACCTCAGTAATTATGTGATCAATACTCTAGAGTAAATAAATGTAATTTCACGGAAGACTGTGTGCAAAACAACATCAGAGATGAAAATACAACCTAGGCTGAATGTAGGCACAGAAGAAAAATTAGTCTTCTAAGGCTGACAATAGTTGAGGAATTCTGCATTCTGTTCTCAACATAAGTAGGCTGGAACAGGACTCCCCTAGAGAGGCAGAGACACCTCTATTTGTCCATCTGTGAAAAAGGGATATTCAAAGAATGCATGGCAGGAAAAAAAAAAAAAAAAACAAAAAACCAAAAACAAACAAACAAAAACCCCCAAACAACTGATAATTACAAGGCAGTCCTCATCCTATAGGCTTGCACTGTCCCTCTCACTTCTGCCATCATTCTTTCTCGGGCTTTTTTTGTTGTTGTTGTTGTAGAAGGCAAATCTTCCTTCACTACACTGACTGAGCTTGTGGAAAATGTCAAGATTCAGAATAGCCCTGTGGAGAACGACTTTGAGGTGGTGGTTGATGAGAAAATGAACATGAGCCAGTTTTAGTGTGAGCTTACAGCCCAGAAAGCCAACTGTGTCCTGGGCTGCATCAAAAGGAGCATGACCAGCAGGTCGAAGGAGGTGATCCTGCCCCTCTACTCTGCTCTCGTGAGA
>JBCJKH010036083.1:0-11424 GCA_039877255.1 Loriculus beryllinus
TCATAATTTTTAAATGAATTTCAGGTTACCTGGCAAGTTGTCAAAATTATACATAGAGATGCCTTCAGGAGGAGCAGGAGGTCTGTCATCAAGAAGGAAGCCTCTTCCTTCATTGGGATGATAAACTGCAACCTACAAAAAGGGGGAAAAATGTGCTTACAGTTTCAACTTACAACAGCAGTCCCTACTGTTAATAGCTAAGGAATTAAGTCCTAGTTTAATTAGTTACTGTAATTTACCATGACTGCTCTATTTCTCTAAGTAACTATATAATAGCAGCTGTTTCTCAACAATACTTCACCTATTGCAAAAGTCAAGTCCAATTCTGCTCGTTGGTAATAGCTTGATACCTACGTTTGTATGGCTGTACTATGGGGAGGGAAAACGAGCTTACAGCTGTATGTATGTAAACACTGCATCTCCAAGTAAATAATCACTTAAACGACAATAAAAAACCTCTGAAAGAATAGAATACTCCAAGGCCTTTATACAACACTGAAGAAATTGAAAGCATACTCACTATGTTCCCATCACAAGATATTCTGAGAACTTCTTTCACAAATTCTTGTGAATGGTGTTCTTTTAGAAACTCCATACACACTTCCCCAGTATCTAGAATGCTCACCTAAAATATATCAAATATACAAGTTAAACAACACAACCATTACTTCTGCTATTAGTGTGATTAAAACAGAAGACTTCAACATGACTGAAGGTTATAAGCCTGGACAGTCGGGGTGGGGCTTCCTGAATGAGAAATCAAACACAGACAGGTCAGGTCTATTATGTTCTTCTTTAAAAGAACAAATGGGGGGAAGGGAAAAATGACAGGGTAGGTGATACTATAAGAAATGGAACAAAAGGCAAAAGGGAATGAACTAACCCCAAAAATTATGCAATCAGTAAGGATTAATAGAATTGGCTTTCCTTTCCTACCCAATGGGAAAAAGCAGCACTATAGGAGAGATTTACCTTTTCACTTGAGAGCAAGACTGTTTTCATTTCTGATCTGGTTATTTATCTAATCTGTAAAAGTGGTTAACGTAGTTAAAATCTTAAATGCAGCTGTACAGCGAAGCAGTACAGAGTTCTAGAACTGTAGGAAGTATATATGCACTCAGTATTTGTTATGTCTACTTACAGTTTCTTTGCTTGTAAGCTAAAAGCAACGCCATGTCACTGCCGGAACTGACCACAAATATTCCACATGTGAAAACTAAACTGCATCTTACTAATCTATAATGTAATTTAAAATTATATTAAGTTTTGCGAGAAAAATGCTGTTAATTTACCAAGTGATTTTTAAGACACAGTCACATCATATTTAATAGTGAAGTTGTTTCCCATTTAAGAATTGATACATACCACTGCATTTTTTGTTTTTTGCCTGATGGGTTTAAGCCTGTGAGCATTGAGAGGTGACACTATACTTCGCAGTGTAAGTTTCTGATGTGCCGGTGGCTCTTTGCTCCACGTTTGGTTTTCTTCTGAAGCTGACCAAAGGGCACAAGTAGAAGTTGATGGCTGGATTTTCTCAGATTTACAGAGAACTCCAGGGTTGTATTTCTTCGGGTTTCTCTGGTTTAAAGAATGTGGACAGTCATCAGATGCATCGTGACTCCTTATATCTTTTAAAGTGTTCCATGCATTTCTTGATGCATCTTGCTGCACATCCAGATGATACCGAAAACCTCCATGTGCATTACTATTTCCCATTAGGTCTGCAGGCAGTCTCAGTGGAACTGAAAGCATCATAAAGTACATTGTAGATTCAAAGAGTCACAGTCAGAAGAAAAAAAATGCTATTGTGTTTTTAAAGGCTTTTCAAAGTATCATCATAGAAGGCTCAAGTGAAGAATGGAATTTCTTTAGTCCTTAGTCCATAACATTAGGCTATGACTTTAGTACAGTTCAATACCAGTGCTAACAAAATACCAGTGCTACTTAAAATAAACTAGATTTCAGTTAAGAGTGCCTTCAGTCTTAACATATATCAACTCATTTTGCAAAACCATTTATAAACAACATACTGAATTCAAATAGATACTTGAATTAGTTTACACGAATGTTTAATCGGTTGAAACAGTTTACGTGGCACTTAGGTAACCACTAGTACCATTACGTTCCAGCTTATCTAACTAGTGTGTTAGCAGAGATTTTAGCAATCAAGATATTAAATGAATGCTCCAAACCCCTTGTTTTATTTCCAGTCACTTGTTAAAAGACAAAATCCTGGTTTTATATTTAAACTTCCTACAATTGCTTCCCTAGTTTTGATATTTAAGCCCTTCATCAACTTTCTCCTCACTCCTCCTGCCATGTGGCAAGACAGTTGAGAAGGGACCAAAAAACCCAAATAGGATTATTCAGACCATATGTCATATTATTCCAATTCCCTCTAGACAGAAGGGAAGGAGTCCAGTAACACTGAAACAAAAAAGCTCAGAATGGATTTGTGATTTAGTTTTATGATTAAATTACATTATTTGTAAATGATGTAACATGATGCATAACAAAGAACACCTTCCCTTCTGTGTCTTTTGTGTTTTCCTCCACCTCTCCTTCTGCAGCCTCATTATTTTTCTTATTCACTGAGGTCCCATTTTCTTTGAAGGCATATTTGTACAACTAAATTAACAGTGGTTTTGAGTCACCTGACAATCTTTTGTCATGTATTTACGTACCCATTTCAGGTCACAACTGACTATATGGCAAGTTCCAGAATTTGGTTAAGACTTTTTTTCCCTTCTTCCCCCCAGTCCCTCCTTTTTCTAAAATACTAGAAGAGAATGACCTTACTTTAGGAAGCTAAGTATACAAATTCAATGTAAAATACCTTCATTCTTATGAAGGCAGCTACATACAATTCTTTATACCAAGACAACAGCTTAACAGGAACACCTAGCTACAAAACCTTCCAACTTCCTGTCTCAGGAAACACATTTGTGACAGCTTAGACAAAACAAGAAAACAGAGCAATGATTTCAATGGGATATTTCTTGCTTAGTCATGATTCTACAGATTAGTGATCCTGGAAATCACTATGCCTCTTTCAACATCTGTGTCAATTTTTTTGTTCAGTGACAAGTCAGTTTAGGGTCTCCTGTGCTTTTCATTTGGGAAATCTCCAACAACATACAACTTTTGACTGCAAAAATGCACAAGTGATTAGTAACACACCATTTGTTTGCATGCTTCCAAGCCACTGCTGCATTGTTTCAGTATGGGACTTCTGCTCTAACAAACCAACCTGGGGCTTCATTGGGCACAGATAATTTGAGCTGCAAAATAAAAGGTCCACATGTAATCAAGATTACAAAGACAGTTGCACAACAAAAGCTACTGTTACAGCTGCAGAAAAACCACAACACTCTAAGAATATTTAAGAAACATAGGTGGCATTTTGCAGCTCTAGACATCAAAGAAAGATTCTTTTTTCATGGGAAATGTTCACTGGGTAAAGCATTAAAAAACCCAACCAAACAGAAAACCAAACTGTTTCCAAATGGAATTAAAGTTATTCCTTATTTTTAGCACAAATTTAAGCCTGTTAGCACTAACTAGTAGACTCTTAGAATTGACATACATGAACAAAAAGAGCCATTAATAATGCTGCCAGTCATGGCTGTTCCTGTATCTAGTTCTTAATTCACAGCCTAGACACAGGAATGATGCCCTGTGGATCTCTTTCAGCGTTAACAAATATGCAGCTTAAATACATAGGCAACCTTATCACCTAAAATAATTTGAGTTTTTGTAAAATACAATAAACCCCAAAAATTGCAAAGGGCATTTTTTTTTTTTACCAGCTTTTTAGACCATGACCCATAACTAGTGACAGGTAAACTCAATCTGTAATTCACATATTAAGGAACAAAAAATACACACAAAACCAGTTACTGTAGACCACTGACCTCTTGTAAATTCACACTAAACTCCTGTGAGTTTTTCTATCCCCATAGCCTGTCCTTGTCTGTTCCTCTTCCAATGATCATTACTTCACTAAGGACTCAGTTCTTCCCCAGCCCCTCCCACATATAAGCATATAATTTAGGTCTTAAAACCTTCCATTTGAGATTGTCATTCAAGTCAACTATAGATGCAAGAGGCTTTCATATAATCAATCATATAAAAAAAGTAGTTACCATTTAATTTATCCCCATAGTTATATTAATAGTCACATTTTCATTCAGCATGCCTCTATTAAGAGTCATGGAGAATACAAGTGAGCACTATGTTAACATTTGCTTAAATCATTTCTTGATTCATTAAACATTTCTCAAACTAGAAAGAATGCACATGTCCGTTGAGCTTGCTGAACAAAGCTTTATGTCAAACACAAATTGTCAAGAAAAACCTCTTCTTCCATTTACTTTTTCTACAAGGCAAAGTGCTCATCTGCCTTTTCCCAGAACTGATTTGCAAAAAGAAAGACACATGAAACCATCACACAAAGTTACCACTTTTTAAGGTGAAGAGAAATGCAAGAACTAAGATATGCAATACTTTGTGTATTGAAAAACCAGAAAGCATTGTCTGTTGATGGAAAAAACAAAGCAAACGTCAACTAAATTATCATAAAGAAGGGCTCTTGTTGCCCTTGAGGCAAAGATGAGGCCTCCAACAACACAAGAAGCATCCCAGCATCATTTGCAGGTTTGACACCTGAATTGGTTTGTATCAGCTGGGCGAGTCCATCAACATACATCAAGTAGTCAGGTTTTTACACAGAAACTACAACTGAGGACACAACCAAGGGTCAGATGCGAAAATAATACTCCAAGATAACTTTCTGGTACACCAGTTATATAATGTCACTTAATCTTGTATTTAATTTAGGTTTGTCCTTTACCTTGTCTAATCATTACAAGAAAAAAACCCCAGCCTACCAACCAAAAAAAACAACCCCCAAAAGCAAACAGAGGAGAAGGAAAAACATTGGTAATGACATTCTAAATGCCTTCTACCCTAGTCTAGGTCTCTTCTGTAAAGAATTAACAAGGCTCTCTAATACAATTACTGTGGGAAAAGAAATACTCAACTTGCTGCACATAGAAATGATAAGAGTATTACCTGGATAAATAAAAGCTATGATTTAGCTACCTGATGCGCTGTATCTATGAACTTTAAGATAGCAACAGTGCGGAGGTAAGCCTGCAACAGCATCAACTATGCTCTCTCCTATGTGGTATACTTAATTCATAAGCATAAGTACTTCGGCCCCTTACTACAGCTTACAGAAGTAAAATCACGCATTTAGTAGATAAGGCAGTTATAAATTTAATCTTAATAAAAACTGATTCTTACTGTGGTTCGTCTTTTACAGGTGGAGATAGTTGTCCTTCAAAAGAACCAGAATTACTGGAAATCTTCTCCTTAAATATTTCTCCTATATCAGTATAGCTGTTTGCAGGTGAAAAGCATTCTGTATTTTCTCTTGTTCCTACTTTAGGCTTAGAAAGCAGTTCCAAAGAGTGACATCTCTCAACAATGTTCGATACGCCTTGAGTCTGACTATGGGATGTGCCAGACCTATCTGAAGAGTGGGCTCTTCGGAGGTAGCGCGAATGTGGTCTCTCTTCAAGTTGCACAGCTCTTCCCCTGCCAGTTATGCCAATTTCTTTTCCCTGAATTCCCCACTGATGAAAAGAACCACTTCCATCTACCGAAGAATTACTACCAGAATTCTTGGTTTTAGGAAAAAAAGTAATTTTATTTGGGAGCGGCTGTCCAACTAACAGCTTCTTCTTTTCCTTCAAGCAACCACTGGTGCTGATGCTGGAAAAGCCTGTGAAAGTTGTAGAGATGGTAGCATTTCCACTGTCCATGGAATCTTCCGAAGTTCCCAAATCTTTACTCCGTGCAGAGCTACACCTAGACATAAAGGGATGATCCAACACAGAGGAAAGACTCAAACGATCTGCTGGGTTTTTGCGAAGTAACCTATGTATAAGGTCTTGTGCTTCTCTTGATAAGAAGACTGGCATTTCATAATCTGCTAGTACTACTTTATTCAGCGTGTTCTTGACTGTGTCAGTGTCAAAAGGTGGCTTTCCAATAAGAAGAGTGTAAAACATACAGCCCAAAGACCACACATCAGATTCAAGTCCATGTGGACTCCTTGTGGCTATCTCTGGAGAAATGTAATTTGGAGTTCCACACATGGTATAATGCTTTTCATGAGGCATTTTCAGCTGAGTTGCTAGTCCAAAATCTGCAATCTTGACATTCATATTACTGGTGAGTAAGATATTAGAAAGGGTGAGGTCCCGGTGCAGTATACCATGAGAATGAAGATACAGCATGCCCGTGATAATTTGATGTAAGAAGTGTCGGGCTGTTAAAACACAAAGCCAGATGTTTTAGTTATGTAACTGAAATCAAAGCAGTGAAAAGTCACTTTCTGAAGTCTGCTATTGGTCTTGCTTATAAGGATGTTTAAGCATCATACTAACGAGACTAGAATTTGGTTTCTGCTTTAAGCAACATGGCATGACTTTAAGTTCATTAAAACGTGTTCTTTAATGCAGTAATCAGATTCGTTTCATTGCTAACAGAGTAACGTAAACAGGATTGGAAATATTTTCAGTTGGCCTAAACTTCTTAAATTTAGGTTCTTAAGAACTAAAAAAAAAAAAGTTTAGTAGTTCCTCATTTTCAGAAACAGAAAATACACAAAAGCAAGCACCTTCACAATGTGCAAAAATATTAAAAAATATAGAAGACAATTTGGATGACATTTGTTTTATCATTAGCAAACTGGCAAGGCTTGTAGAATTTCTCAAAAGTTCTAAATTCATGATATTGGGATAGCCTTTACATTCAATTATATTAGAAAATCAGGGAATATTCAAGAGTTACAGCTTACAGCAAGAATAGCAAAACCTCATCCAGGCTGAAACAATATCATTTATTTATGATGTAGCAGTTATAGCAATTTTAAGAATAACTCTTTCTAGAGCAAACCATTTACAACCCTCTTTCTTCTCTTAGCAGTGGGCAAAGACAGGTGCCTAAGAAATGTCAGTAGAAACCTCTCCTCAAAAGAAGAGGCTTTATGGGAAGTCTGGAAGCAGTAGAGGCAATAACCACCAAGTCCAGATCAGCTGTAACCAGAACAGCTTGTTTGAGTGTACCCTTAAACACTATACATTGCAGCTTGCTTTGCTGGGGTTTTTCCTGTTAATTTTAACTATTGTGGTTAGGCTTTCAGTGGTCTTGTGTTCTACCTGAAATCCTCTGTCAACTGTAAAAAAATGAAACATGAGTAAATTAATAAGTGAAATGATATTTTTTTTCTTGCAAGCCTTTGTTCTCAAAACACTATTTGAAAGAATAACGTAGCCAAATAAATTTTTAGCATTACTCTGACAGCAAGCTCTCAATGAAAGACAGACATTTTAGAGCTTTCCATAAGAAACTTCAGTAAAACCATAGCAGAATTTCTCCCCAGCTACTAGTCCTTCAAAAACTCTAGATGGAGTGTCAAATTGGATATTTCCTTGCTAACTTAGCCATTTCAACACAGTTAAGTGCATTATTTTCCATTTCCACACACAGCCTGAACACAGTAAATACTCCCAATACCACATAAGGCAAACGATAATCTGGAAGGTTTGCTAACTGGTGACATGCAACACAGTAATGCTGAAGTGAAGAGGTACAGCTCAAAGGGAGCAGACCTGTGGATGTTACGTTGCCAGTACTCCTCTGTGGGACTTCCCTGGCTCGACCTACATTTCAACTTAATTAAATGTATGAAGGCAAGCTCTACCTTCTATGTACTTCCACCTTCTAAGATCACTGTCTTTTTTAAAACCCCAAATAGCCCAAGCTACTGTAAAATGGCACAAACAAAACCAAAAGAAGAAATTCAAGTGAATATATGCGTTAATAGCACTTAATCTCTAGATTATCACATATCACAAAATGTTAAGCTACAGAAAGTTCAGTGATGGCAGTATTAGATATTCCTTCACTAGAACTAAATACTGAGTAAGCCAAAAGGTTAATGCAGTGAGAGCTACATAGAAGAAGAAGAAAAAAATAATCTTACCTTCGTCTTCTGAAAAGGGTTTCTTTCTGTTCTTTATGTATCTGCTCATTTCACCATTGTGACACATCTCAAGTATCAAGTACACATAGTTGCTATCTTCAAAATAATTATAAAGCTAGAACGTAAAATCATAGAATAGTTAGAGCTGGAAAGGACCTTAGGATCATATAGTTCTAACCCCCCTGCCATGGGCAGGGACACCTCACACTAAACCATGTCACCCAAGGCTCTGTCCAACCTGGCCTTGAACACCACTGGGAATGGAACATTCACAACTTCCTTGGGCAACCCATTTGGACAAGAGGCTGTTGTGCTGTTTTTGGTTTTTTCTACTTAAAGACAAGCAGAAGAGGAAATAATTATACCAAAAGCTGGGAACTCTTGTATCCTCATGAAACTCTGGAAACATTAGAAATTCCTTGTTAATGACAGGTTTGTATGTGCCAAGCAAGTTTCTCACAGAGTGGACTGTCAAGAGACATATAACCAGTGCAACAGCATAGCTTCCAATAACCAAGACTGTTGTACTATCCAGGGAAGCTATCAAATCAGTAGTGGATACAAGGAAAAAACCCAACAAACCAATGTACTGGCTCAAATTAAAGAAAAACAGAAAGTAGGAGACCTGGGGCTGATAGTGATCCAGGGCAGACGTCAAAAAACAGTGTGAAAAGCAGAAAAAAAAAAAAGCCCAGTTTGTTGGCAGAGAGGAGGCCTAAAGATGCTTCTTATCCCAAAACTGAATCTACCATAGGAGCAGCAAGCACCAGTATGGATAATGAAGGAAGCCTATAGGAGAGATGTTTGTTATGTGTGAGTGATCCCAAAAAGTGTGTGTGGTATATTCATGTCAAATAATGTTTGAAGCTATGTTATTGGACTGGCAACCGATTAAATCCCAGCTGAATTAAATTCCAGCTGATAAATAGTTAGATCTAACAAGGGTGTCTACCAAATCATGAAGCGCAGTAAAACCTTTTCAAGTCAGTGGAGTGAGTACATTCTGTCCCTAAGAACTCCTCCACCCCAAATGATGTTATTTGTTAGAATTTCCAGTAGTCCAAATGCAGGTGTACCTCCTGCTGTTGAACAGCAATGAAGTCCTTGGAAAAGAGAAATGAAAACTGTCTAGCAGCATCCAAATTGGAGACTGATAATACATTTCAAGGAAAAGGACACCTACAGTGCTGGGCTATTTTAGAGGTATATTCCCATGTTTACTGTGTGAGACAGTGAAGTGTTTCTGAGCTCCCTGTAAAAGGAACTGGCAAACATAGAGATGAACTGCCATACTGTGTATGTTTTATTTACATACTGTGTATGTAATTATTTACAGCAGACTACAGAGGTAATCTAGCTCCACAAGAAATGAGTGACTCCTCAGTTAATATCAAAACATATACTGAAGTCACACTGGAAAAGTCATTAGCCTTATCCAGAGACTGAGGATGTAAAATCTGCTTTAGGATAAAAATACCATTTTAGATGAAGTCAAGTATAAGTTTTGGTATAATAAGGCAGTACAACTACATTTACTGTTATCATTGGGCTGGCACTGATGGCCATGAGTAGCTTTAAATATCTGTCCATCTTCAAAGGAGTTCTAATGTTAATTGAAACACCCACTAGAAGAAGTCGTAGGAGCAGTACTGATGACATTCTTGAAGGTAAATGAGGCATCAAGACTCAAGCAATCCGGGTCCATAATATGAAGGTGCAACAATTTACAAGCAAGTACTGTGAAGGGTGTATTACTGAAAACATGAGCAAGGAGAAGCAGAGGGGAACTGAACTGTATAGCCTTCCAGGAAATAAGGATCAGGCCTTGACATGCTATTAAGAATATGTAAGACTGATGTATATGAGGGGAGCCAGTGGTCTATAAGGACAAGTAACTCGTCCTAGATACTGCATGCTCTTACAAATAGCCATTGAGGCAGGTTTTAACACAGTGATGCGGCATAAGAAGAGACATGTCATGAGTCCAGGAATAGGCATTTGAAGAATGCTACATTCTTCAAATACTATAGCTGAAGTATTTGCCTGAGGTATTTGTCCTGCTGGAAACCAAGGATGTTGTGACTGCTAAGGCAGTATCTTGTAGAATTTGTTAGAAAGCATCAAAAGACACAAAAAGTGGCTTAGAGTCACAGGCTGAGCTTTTGGCAAACCAATATTTTTAGCAGCTCGCATCTAGGTACCAGCGCTGTGAGCAATCTCAACAAAAAAGCTGTATTCTAAGTACACTCAAATGACTGAGTGTTGTGAAGACTCCAGAACTACAGCATGAAGCAGGAGTCACTACTACTAGCAGATACTGAACTGGCTTTCCTGAACGCAATGCATGCATCTATGTGAGATGGATTCCAGCAATGTACTATGGTATTATATTTGCTTGTTTTCTTGAGATGCATATGTGCTCTCTCAGTGCAACAGTGTACTGGAAGTGGCAATTAGTGGGAATGCAAAAGTTTGCAATCTGTCATTGACCAGATTGTGAGGACCAGCTACTACATGAAGCTATCTCTTATATGAGATAGTGGATGAGCTGTGTGGTTGAGACATTTTGTTTATAGAGAATTAATTCATAATCTTAGAAGCTGGTATGAAATGGACAACATCTTGTTTTGAAATTACGGACATCACTACGATCTGTAAGAAAGCAGACAAACATCTAACTGAGGTTATGTGTGTAACTGGGTGGTGAATTCAAAGACAGTATGCAGTACTGTGCTGACACAGGAGAGACAGAAGAAATTAACTAAGAGCAAACCAGAGAGAACAGCAGAATGAAGGGAGCTACCACTTGGAAGACTGTACTCCAACAGCAGCTGATACATTGAGAAAACAGTAATGGACATTGAAAAAGAATTACTAGAACTGCTTGCTCACTCTAAGAAGTCCTAAATGAACAGCTGTATTCAAAGGAAAGTCTATGTTGTTACTGTGCACCTCTTAATTGAAAACATCTACACACACAAAAAACCAAAAGAGGATCCTGAAGTTCAGAAGGAAATCAAATATAATATAAACATCGTGCATAAAGTAATAGTAACCTTTGATTTTGAATATATATTCAGTTTGGTCACTTAATTTCACTTAAGTAAAATAGGAAATAGAGAATGGTAATGAGAATGATTAGAGGCATGGAAAGAGTTCCATATATGCAGAGATTAAAAAGATTAGCGTATTTACGTAATAGCAGAGATGAATAAAAGGTGAAATGAAAGAGGTGTATAAATTATCAATGATTTAGAGAAGGTCAAGGAGGTGCATCAATTTAACTGTCTCAGAATATAAGAACAATGGGTTCACAATGAAATCACAGCCTTTCAGTTTAAAACTGGCAGCAGGAAATCCTTTAGATC
>JBCJKH010036084.1:0-15274 GCA_039877255.1 Loriculus beryllinus
CCTCCCCCCCATCAGGATGCTCCGATGGCCAGGAGGGTCCCAAAGGTGCGGGGACCCCCTGGCTCCGGTGGGCAGGAGGGTCCCAAGGGTGCGGGGAGCCCTTTGCGTTGCTGCCCATTGCTGCCAGCCCCGCCGATTGACCGCCCTCTGTGTCTCTGTTACAGCGTTTGTTGGCCCTGCCGTCGGGGCGGCCCTGGGGATCGGTAAGGCACCGGGGGCACGGGGATGGGCGATGCTCCGTGGAAATGAGTCACTCCCCTGCGGCTTCGAGCCGCTGCTCTGCACACACAGACCCCTCTCGGGGGGTGCTGCCCCTTCCCCTTGGCCTGTCCCAGGGAGCCCTTTGATGCCCCAGGAAGGGAGGTTTGGCCACGGGACCTTGCACCACTCTGGGCTGCCCCGGGGGAGCAGGAGCTCTGCCTCCGGGACCCCTCGCTTCTCGGGCTGGGGGACACAGGAGTGAATCGGGGCTGGGGACACGCGTGTGCCTGGGGGAGGTCACCGCTGCTGCTCTCCCATGCAGGGCTCTCCGTGGCTCTGGTGCCCGTGGCCCTGCACGCTCTGGGCTTCACCTCAGGCGGAATCCTAGCCGGATCCGTGGCCGCCAGGCTGATGTCTATCGCTGCCAGAGCCAACGGTGGCAGGGTGGCTGCCGGGAGCCTGGTGGCCATAGGGCAGTCGATTGGTGAGTGCTCCTGGGGCAGTGCTGGGGGGCAGCCAGGGCTGGTTTGGCTTCCCCTGGGTGATACCAGCAGCGTGGGGAGGGCTTGGGGTGGCCACAGGAGCGGGGGGACCTGGGGTCCCATCTGCCCGGGGTGCCCGTCACGGCCCCACTGGTTGTGCTGGCCACGGGGATGCTGGATGGTGAGGTTTGGGGGGCTCCTCTAAGCGATGGGGCACAGTGGAAACCCCACGCCGTGGCTGGGGGGGCTCAGGTTGATTTCTCCTTCTCTTTCTCAGGGGCAGCAGGACTCCCCACGTCTGTGAAGACCGCGCTGTCAGCGCTGGGAGCTGTCATCTGGGCTATGGCATTCTGATCCCCCGCATGCCCACCGAGACACGCACGATGTCAGCCGTCACCCCCCCGCGACCCGTCCCCACGCTGCGACCCCCTGCATCTCCCCCGTTCCCCTGTATCGGCTGTATCTGATCCCCAAATAAACACCCCCCCCCCCCCAGCGCACAGCTCCGCCGCCTCCACTGGGTCGTGACGCGCCGAGCGGGGCCGGCCCAGGGGCGGGACGGGGATGGGCGGGGTGGGAAGGACCCAGCTGCAGCTCAGCCCCGGCCCGGGGCTCATTTTCTCATTTCCCTTCTCCCGTCTCCTTTCTGCCCCAGCCCGGTCCCGCCGGGGCCTCGCTGCTGGGATTTGCACATCCCGCGGGCAGCTGAAGGGGGGAAGAGGCGGGCTGGGGGTGGCTGCAGCTGCCTTCTCCTTTAGCCACGATGGGTAAACTGAAGAGAGCAGCCGTCGGAGCCGCGGTCGGAGCAGGTGAGGGGCGGGCGTCAGAGGAGCCACGCTGGGGGTCACTGCCCAGTCCCGTCCCCGGGCTGGCAGCGAGGGATGGGGTCGGGATGGGGTCGGGATGGGGCGGCTGCTGCGAGGGACGGGGCAGAACTGGCGTGTGCCTGGAAACCAGCCTGCACCCCAGCGCTGCCGGGCCTCGCCTCCCTCTGCCGTCCTTTGCTGTCCTCTCTCCTCGCCTAGAAAGAGCTATGTTGAAAAAGATCTTTCAGCTCGTCCAGTCCAACCCAGCCCTGCCACGGCCACCCCTAACCCACGGCACTGAGGGCCTCGTCCACATGGGTTTTGACCACTTCCAGGGGCGACTCCACCACTGCCCTGGGCAGCCTCTTCCAATGCCTGAGCACTCTCTCCCTCCCCAGTCCCTCTCCTCTGTCCTCCGTGAGGACTGAGTGTCCCCATCCCTGCACCCCGTGCCCCTTCTCCCCACCTTGACACCTCTGTGCTTTTTGGGAGGTCGGATCCATGGCACTGGTTGCAGGAGGAGATGCGGTCCCCGAGGCCATGCTAACCCTGTGGTGTCCTGCCTGCAGGAGTGGTGCTCATTGGCATCCCTGTGGCCGTCGGTGCACTGGGCTTCACGGCAACCGGCATCACCGCCGGCTCCATTGCTGCCAAAATGATGTCGGCAGCTGCCATAGCCAACGGCGGGGGGGTGGCTGCCGGCAGCACCGTGGCCGTGCTGCAGTCCATCGGTGAGTGGGGAGGGCAGGGGAGCTGAGCTGGGGTCATCGCAGGGATACGCACTGGGGTTGCTGTAGAGCAGCAGCAGACCTTGAGCCCATCGCTGGGGTCAATCCACCATGTGGTGGGAAGGGTCGGGACGTGCCGGGGAGGGCACCAAGGCTGAGGAGTCAGGGCTGTGCTGTAGGCATCTTGTGGCAAGAGCAGCGCTTGTGTTTATCAACGGCGCTGGCTGGAGGCAGAAAGGAACAGCAGAAAGGGGCTGGTTGCCCTTGTGGAGCTGTGTGCGCTCCCCAACATGGTCCAGAGAGGTCCTTGGTTATCTCTGCCCTGTGCTGGGCCCTTCAGTGGGCAGCATCAATGCTCTTGGAGCATCACACCTCATTTTGTGTTTGTAGGAGCTGCAGGTTTGTCTCTCGGTGCCAAAATCGGGCTGACATCTATCCTAGGATCATCTGGCGCAGCAATTGGTGCCAAGTTGTCCAAGGGGGAGGAAAAACCTCCAGATGATGAAGATAACGAAAACCAAAACAGTGATGAGGACGAGGATTCTGATGGGAAGCCCACATAAACCCGAGTGATTTGCCTATCCCCGTAAGAGCTGTGGCCAAGCTTAAGCAATGAAACCAATAAAGGTGATCTGCAGGCAGGGGCGTTGTGGTGGTTGCTGTGTGGTCGGAGTCCGGGTACCCATCAAGTGCCTTGATGGCAACCAGCTGGGTTTCAGTGGCTCTTCTCTGGAGTTAATTACCTGAGATAAGCAGGTCACTAAGTGGCCACAGTCACTAAGTGGCCACAGTATTGCCCCACTGCTTCCGCCCTTCACACACCATCGTCCTTCATTGTACTTCCAATTTTCCCTTAAAATTTTTTCCCATAAAGAACAACTACCCCTCCCCCCTTAAAATCTCTGCAAGTCTGCTTTTAAACTCAGATTCCAACATGATACAGGAAACAAGGATGCACTCTTTTATTAAGGTTAAAGGTTTTTAATCACTTTTCCAGAATACAGATATGATTCAAACAAAAACTATTTTTGGGGTCTCCATAATTCACTTATTAATACCATACATTGAACTCTATAAACTCTCATATAAGAAAAAGTCTTTATTTTTTTTTTAATATAGGTTATGATGCACTGGTGACCTATTTAAATCTTTTGAAGTAACACTTTGCAGTTATATAGCACCTTTCATCACGGGGCTGCAAAGCATCCGACAGAATTTAGCCTCATAATGCCCAAACGAGGTAGGAAAGTCTGGCCAATTTACAGAGGGGTATAACTGAGGTACAGACTGGCAAGGGACGGAACATGAGGCTTCACTGGTACAACGGGAGTGAACTGGCCACTGGCCCCTGGGCTGCAGGATGAGTTGGTGGCTTAACTGGGGAGAAAGTCACAAGTCATCACCCACACCCTCCTCTCAAAAGCAGCAGCTGGGCTCCCAGCAGGTCAAAATGGCCTTTCCAAAGCTCTGGCTTTTTGTGTTACAGATACAGGAGGGACAATAAAGAGTCCAAGGGTGGCAGGGCTAAGTCCCCTCGGTGTGCTGTTTGTTGGCGTGTCTGATAGCTGGCTATGGACCACAAAATGAACCTTGCTGTGGCTAAAGTGGTCATTGCAGCCCCACCCATCCCTAAGTCTGAACACCAGGAAGCTGGGCTGATTTGTGTCAATGTGCACTCAGGATGCATTTTGAGATCTGGTGTTTGATGCTTGGTTTAGCTTGCCTGTTTAATTGAAATAAACTCCCTTCTTCCTGCAAGCAGGCGATAACCTCAGCTATTTCAGGGTTTATTTCTTTAACAAAAAACATATATCTGCTGAAAACCCATCAGCTTAGTGAATGTTATGTCCAATGGACACTATGTTCTGCAGCTAGAAGAATCCAAGATACCCAAGTTCCTTTGAGCCTTTCTGACTTTACAAACCATTCCACAACTCTGTAACTCTCCCTTGACCAGAGCTAGCACTCAGCTCTGTTAGGAATGTTTAATACAGATGACATGTGGAAGAAGAAAGGGGAGAACCCGTTGTGCTGGTAGAAACAAAACTCCAACCTAGACAGTGAGCATGGTGCTGGTGGGTTGAGAAGAGCATTGTATGGATTTTATAGACGAGCATTTGTTCTGCTTGCTTGTTTTTAAGGCAACAGTTGAAACTTGCTCAAGGGACTGAGAAGAGTTACTGAGATTGTTACCAAAACTTGAAGACTTTATTGCACATTTGGAGTCCTTTCTGTGCCCCTGGCACTAAACCAGCACCGGTGGAGCCTTGCCGCTGCGGGAGCACACCCTGGGGAAACACGGAATGAGCCTTTGCTGCTGTTTCATTTCAAGCCTCTGAGGAGGTGACTGCCAGAGAAATCCAGGCGTTTCTTTTAGACAGTGGTTGGCAGAGTAAGTTGTGAGAGAATCAAATTTGCACTTAACTGTGTGGTGTTCAGCATGCGCCGTTTCCTCCTTTAATCAACCGAAGCCAGGAGAGAGCAGCAGGTTTGCAGCGAGCACCTCTCGCAGGGAGAACTGCCAGGTCATGGAATCATGGAATAGCATCATAGAATGGTGAGGGTTGGAAGGGAAACAGCCACATTCCAGAAGCACTTTAAACAAAGATCTCTGCACAAATCCAAAGAGCCAGCACTGAGAACACGTTTGGTGAGGAGCAACATGGCACGCTCGCTGCCAGGCTTCCAAACCGGGCTGCAGAGCTGGGCCATGAAGGGGTTAAACCTGTGCCTTGCAGTGGGACAGCACAGAGATAGAAACCCTGCTAGCAGGAAGCATCCTCTTCAATTCTTTCTTGTTTCTCTGTCCACCCTGAGACTACAGCCTGATTTGCTCCTTAAAAGAATATTTTAAATAGTAAATGTTGTTGCATGGTCAGCAAATGATTGGATCTATTGATTATGAATAACTTAAGTGCTCAGAACTTTGATCCTGTGTGCAAAAATCTATTAATAATGTTAATCCTTCAAGGTAATCCAGCTTGTACATCGGGGTGAACTTCAGCCAGGCTGACCAAGAGGCAAAATCAGCCCAAGCACACCCTGGGCAACAAACACCGTGGCCAAAGGGCCTCCAAGCAGAAGGTATCATCAGACCAGGGAAATGAAAACTGAAACTATTTCTTCTGCTAATCATATCACTGAATGAAACTGAACCCTTTCTCAGCTCAGAGCCATGACATAAAAGCAGTTAGCACAATGGTTGACAACTTTGCTTTCAGCCAGTCAAGCTTAAAAGTGATTTATCTTTTCTTGCTGAGAGAGCATGAAAGGCAAATGTCTTTCATTCCAAGTACCTGGAAAAAAATTAATGTACGTGAAAGTGCTCACAGAGAAGAAAGAGTGAGGGACTTCTGAGGAAGAAAATGAGTAAGTTTCTCATAAGATACAAACATACTACTATATGGGAGTATTTCTGTTAATTTCTAGTAAGTGAAAACTCAAGATGCGGTATTGTTTTTTAGGCAATCTCATCGCAACCAAAGTGTGCCCCCCCAACAGTTTATCCTAACTGCTCCCTTGCTTATTCCCTGGAGGGGAGGGATGTCAGGGAAGGAGGGAGTGAGAAATCAGCCAAAGGGATGCCCAAGAAGTACGGAATCCCCAGATCCCTTCCATCTCCTACTGCCAAGGTTCGTGTGCAGCTTGACTTCTTCAGTCATGCACAGCTCAGACTTCTTCAGTCCCCTGTAGACATGCAAACTACTCCTCCCAGAATGATTCTGTTCTCCCTGAAACGTTCTAGCAACCACTCCAATCTATAACACTGTGCCTGCTATTTTGCTATTTAACTCTGGGGAGGGACAGGTTAGTGCTCACGGAACAAGATACGAGTCTGCAGGAGCATTCCTGAGCTCCAAGAGCCTGGGTAGGTCACTGGCAGGGTATGTATTATGGCCAGAACATGGAGAAAGCAGCGTCTTTGATCAGAAATGACAGACACAGATGGGCTTTGATCAGACAGAATCAGGGGCAGGTTTACTTTTCACATAGTTTTCTGTATTAAAAAATACATCGGTGAAATCTGTTACAGGCAGGGACAGGACTACCGAGTACACGACGTCAATAGACTACTTTCTGATTTTATTTTGTGTTAAATTACTTTTGTTACTGCTAAAAAAATAATTAAAAAAACAACCAACCAAAAAAAAAAAAAAACAACCCAACAAAAAAACCCAGAACAAAAAAGGAAACAGAATTCAAGGCTGTTGATTTTCATCTCTTGAAATTTTAGTGACAAGATCAAATATCAGACCCCTGTTACAGAAGATGGGTAACTGACCAGAGCTACAGCAAAACCATACAATTCTCTTCTTCAAAAATAGTTTGGGTTTCCAATGAGTATGTGACCACTGGTCACCAGGAACACACATCTATAGCTTGAGAAAAGGGGAGCTACAGACAGTACCTGATAATGTCCTGTCCTCCAAACACAACGTGGAGCTTTTCTCTTCCAAAAGACGCAGTAACAGCCAAGCCTTAAAAAATCTCTTTTGATTTCCAACACTATGACTACATCTCTTTGGGTGGGGTGGGAAAAAAACACACATGGTAATTTTCTACCACAGTTCAGTTGTCAGAAGTAATACTGCATCCTTTGCTTAACACTGTACGTGTTGCAAAGGTGGAAAGAGAGAGTGAGTGTATCTTCCATTTGAAATGACAAGGCCCTCCAGATTTGCCTTATAAAATAACCAAAACCATTGGAGTAGGGAAAGAGGAGAAAGGAAAGCTGCCTTAAGGGAAAAACAATTTCCGCGCACCACAGTATTTGCTAGATTATATCAACAGACTGCAGAGCTACTGGGCTAGGGAAGGGATTTCTGCACATACCCCAGGACAGTCACTCCTGTACATACCCCAGAAATGTTCATCCCGTAATATGATCACTCTGAAGTTGGACCTACAGCACCTCTTCCACATCGAAGACCAAACAGAGCTGGGAGTTGGAATTGGCCTGGACCGAGAGCTAGATTCTGGCATCGTGTGACCCATTTAACAGCAGCCAGACAGTTGTCCATTTAGACAGCCAGTGGCTTCTGCCTTCCTACCACTTGATCCCAGTTTCCAAACAAAAACAACTATAAAAGCATGTGTAGATGTATTTATAATGGAAGGTGTCTGCCTCAGCACCACCACTTCCTCTCCTGGCCTCATGAAGAGCTCCAGGAGCTCCACGCGTTCTTTGGCAGCAAGGACTGCCAGCCACCGGGCTGAGAAGTCACGTGAGCCACAGTCTAGCTCTCCATGCCCAACATTGTTATGGTAGGTTTCACACAACCTTTTTCCTTTAAAATATCTCACAACTGTTTTAAATCCTGAACAGATAAAGGATTTATGCACCACTCAAATAGGTTAGTTCATCTGGAATTTGTTCAGAGGATTTAGCGGTGCCACAGGACGTTGGTTTTGCAGCTTACACAGCTTGCTTCCTTCCAGTTCCAGTTTGTACATCCACTGTGATTCAAAATACGCCTGTAGGTGACATTATATTGGCTTTTTTTGATACACATTTTCCAAAGGCTGGACGTATTCACAGTTTGGTGCTTCTGATGTGTAGTCAAAGGAAAACACCCCACCTCGGTTAGTCTGATAACTCAATATCAGAGTCTTCTGATTTGACTTTGGCAAGTTCTTCGTGTACCTCCCTCACCATAAGAATACGTGTTAACATGATGTCCAAGGTTCCTGGGTCTATTGGCAATGTGGAATACCACATGGGGCTATTGGGTACACAGGAGCGCTCCGGTTGAAGGTAAAATACATCACTTCTCTGCTTCACACTTTCAGAACTGTCAACATAGAGAAAGCAGGAGCACATTATCGAAAGGCAGCATCAACAGTCCTACTCACACAAACGTGAAGGAGAGACAGCAAAGAAAATGAAAGTTACACTGAGATGATGACACTGATGTGAACAGCCTTATTAAAATCTCCTTGTTAGTGACTTGGCTTCCCTCCTTTTACATAGGGAACAGTTAACTTGTTTCCAGGTCACTCAGCATTAGAAACAAAGAAAATTATAGAGACTCCTTTACAGATGTGGTTCTTCAATGACAGTATCATCCAATTAATGGTACCAGCATCTTGATATGATTGACAGATGCATTTGGCAGTCAATCTCTGAATGAAAGGGGTTCTACTTTTCCAGAATTGCTGTGCAATTCCGCACAGGGAATGTTCAAGAGCTAGTAAAACTAAATCCTAGCTCGCCTGCTCATGGTGAGGAATGGTAGGCCCATCTGCTTAAAAGACTGGCTCTGAGGCAGCTTTCAGGCTCTGGTAGGAAGACACAAAACCCTCTAGAGCAAGGATCCCTCCTGCCTGGCTTTGGAATATTCACATTAAAATAGCAAAGTGAATTTTTACTGCTGCTTGCACCACTGCAGGGGCTCAGCTGTAATATATGAGGAGGATCATGATAATGTTTTCCCTGCCCAAGGACAGCTAAATATTTCTAATGATATGCAAGTAAAGCCAAGGGAGGTAAGAAGAGGGAGACAAAGAGTCGGGACAGCTGCCATGAACATCTTTCCTAAGTAATGGAACTATTTGTAGTAAGCTCTGTAGGTGCATTTTTGATGGTGATTTATTTGAATTTTAGCTGACACTAATGAGATGCTGTTTCATTTTTCATGTGTATTTTCTTTGAAAAGAGAAGAACATCATATTCCACCTGCTCAATGATCTATTGGAAGTTTATATAGAAGGAGGCAACTCCTATCTATGTCCTTGCTATGTCTTCTTTCTAACTTCTAAATACAAGTTAATCTCACATTTCAGCAGGTAAAAGCTATCAATCAGCAGTTTTACCTAATTCATACTTTTCCTACCCTTTTTCACATTATGGCAGGATATTAGAATCTTCTCAAAAGAAGGATCCTGTACAGGAATTAAAAGATGTAAGAATGCTACAGTCACTGTAGTAATGCCCTCCATTTACATTTATACCCAGTGGATGTGTAAAGAGGCATTTAAAGAACACACTGCTCTCTAACTCTGCTCTTGACTCAACACTAGTAACACACGCTGCTGAGTCTAACAGCAGGGCTGATGCTGGAAGTGCTATCACCACGATTCCATTCACACTGAGAGACCAGGAACTGCAGAGAGGAACCCACAGCACAGACACAAAAGTTCTGAGTGGGATCTTTGCCCAAATGCCTGTTCTAATCCATACACAGATCAAAAATCAGGTTCTGCCACTTACCATTTTGATAAGTAAAATTCATAAAGTCGGACTGGACATCGCAGGGGATTATCCGTATTTTCAGCCATTTCCACTGCTCCTGGAATCTCCTCATCTTCACTGCGTTTCCTTTTGCCTACAGATAATTTATCTGGACACACAAAAAGGGCATCACAGAAGTTCAGTGAAAAAGAGCACCTTTAAAAAAAAAAAGGAACAGACAATGCAAATATAATTGCCAAAACAGAGGTGATCAGAGAGCACCCACCTGATTCTACCTCTTGTTTTTGAAAGGGTGGGAAAAAACGTAAATATGTCATCTTAGTATTATACTTCAGAGTTCGGGTGCGCCTCATAACATGGGCAAAGGACAGTTTCAGGTGCTCACTGACATTCTTTAACTGGAAGTATTTGGTGTTGAAGAATAGAAGCGTGTTCAATAAAACAATAGGGGAATATGCACCCAGCTGTTTACATTCCCACAAGTGTTCCTCTTCAATTCTTGAGAACATATAACCTAGAAACAGTGGGCAAAGAAAAAAGAAGAGTGTTATTTATGCAGTTTTAGGCTGTCCCTACATTCAGTTACAAATGAACAGCTTTTACAGGCTGTGTCTAACATAAGATTTTCAGACTTTTTCCCAAAGCAATGGAAACATCATACATGAGCAGGGTGGGAAGGCAGAAATGAGTACAATTGAGGAGGCAGATTTTGCCAGAGATGCATGTAATTCCTCTTTCAGCTAATCTTCTACCTTAATGAACTGCAAATTCAGACCTATCATAAACAATTGTAATACCAATAAACCCAAGAACACTGCATGCACAAACATAAGAGGGAGCATGGAGAACCAAGTTGTGAACAGCATGATCTTCCAATACCTGAAGAATGGAGATAAGGCTATAAAGGAAGATTGCAGACACCAGCAGAATCTCACCAAGTTCTGCTTTCACTGTATTAAGCCAGTCAGCCAACTGCAAAAATGTATCATTCCTAAGATGTGGAGCATGAGTTTAAATTGTACCATCTCTATATGCAAATAGCTAATTGTGACTATCATAAGTTAGTTAGGAAAAGGACATACAAGGGGTTATAAGACATTTGTAGTAAAAAAACCCCAAGCCCCAGCACTGTATGCAGCACTCTATGAGTAACTGGATTATTTCTGTTCATTTGCTAAACGGATACATGTATGGAATTGCCAATATCACTCAGGTTTCACTGGTACTCTGAAAAAAGATCTTACATACTAATACAGCTGGTATCCAACTTGATGAACTGCATGGACCATAAAACTTGAGGGAAGAGAAGAACTAGCATGTTGACTACCAGAATGGAAAGCTTTTCTTTCAATGGATTTGAGAGATTGATCAAAGGCGGAGATACATTTAAGTGTAATCCATGACTGGTAGAGACAGACATGAAATCCATGATGCTAGTCTACCACAAACAAGTACATGGTGGACAAAGAGGAGACTAGAGTGAATGCTGCTTCATGGCACTGAGAAAATATTAGTTTATCATATGGCTTTGTCATGCAGCTACACAAAACAAAATAATTGTCCTACCATTTGGAAGAATTGTAGGTTCCCAGATTTTCAAAAGTTTTGTAAGTTCAATCATAAACCTGGAATAGGGCTCGGTAAAAATGTTATCTATTCTACCATTCTCAAACAGGTACTACAAGAGAAAAAAAGGAAGACATACAGTTTGTGATCATATATAACATTGCAGAGAGGATACAGGACATCAGAGTCTTTTCCTTTCTTATGTCTCAACGTCTCATGGTCCAAAAATCTTTGCTGAAGTCTTCAGTGACATATCAACTCAAGCTTTCTGCAGGGACAGGGACCTCCCCAGTATGAAATGAGAGATCTAAGCAAGAATTATTGTTAATATTCCATGCTCTAGAGCTCTTTTCTGAAAAATCATCTGTTAAACACTCTTGAAAAAAGTCTGCCTAGAAAACCCAGAAAAGTTATTGAGCATTTATGTGTTGAAAAGAGCTTCACGTGCTACCACCTCCTGACAACAGACACAGGTCCAGCTCTAGGCTGCTGAAAGAGCGCAACTTACAGCATCAAGACAAAGTCCCTTAAACTCTTGTCAAGCAGCACTTAAAAGAAGTTCTCTACAAGTTATGAGTTTGTATCAATAAATACATCAAAACTGGAATACAAAAACATTGCTGATCCTCCCAGACCTTGTTAATGCCTAGTCAGACGATAGGTTTTACAGCAGAAGTAGCTTTTGAGTTCTCATTGCCAAATGAGTGTTCAAGGAAAGGAACAAGCAGGCTATTCTAAAACCAAAAAAAGCCACCAACAGAAAAACACTGAATATTGAGTTTTAAACAGAAGTTAATATTATACTCGGTTTGTCCTGCAACTGTTTCAAGGCAGGTAGTAAGAACTTAGCTGATGACTTTCAGCATTCATTAATTTCATTGTACTTATTCCCATTGTATTTTTTACTTTGTCAACACAGCAGGGTACCTGTCTGGCCACTGAAGGAACTCAGTCTTTGCTGAGTAACCTCTTCCTTGCATGTTAAAGAGCAATTCTTTTAGATCTAACATTCCATCACAAAGCAGGTATTTCCGAGGAGCAAATCTTTCCTATACATGAAAAACGATCAAAAAGGTACCAAGCCTAAAGATTTGTGCCTAGGTAGAAACACCTTGCCCTCCATGCCATGTTCCTCCCAAGTATACAAGAAGCCTGCTTATTTTGATCATAAAAAAGTCCAGACAAACTAGTCCAATGTGGGATTAAGACAAGAATAAAGCACAAAAAAAGATACATTCTTGCCTCCTCTACAAAAAACAAGCAGCTACATGGGACTATGAATACACAGCATAAACAAGCAGGGCAAGTTCTGTATGTTCCCAGCAATACCCTAATTGTTTGAGTTACCTGCTGAATTCCAAGGCACAAGTATAAGATGCTGTCAGGATCATATTTTTCTCCATTTGGTCTCCGCACCTCTTGAATAAACTGGCACAAGCCAAAACTCAGCTCAGCAAAAGTGCATGACAGAATGTCCTCCTTGAGCTTTACAGGGCGAACTGTGGCCAAGAAAGTTGTTAGAAAAATTAACTTTATTCAACAGGTTAAATCTTCACACATTCCTTATTATTTCTTGCAGGCAGAACTATTAAATCTTCTATCTTGTACCCTGTATGAGTAAACTTGTGAAATATTTCCTATCTGTTGGTTAACAATTTAATGAGGATTTGGCCAATAAAAGCCAAACCACCTGCATGTGCAACACTGCAAGTGAGTAACAAGGCTGCAGGTATTTAAAGCTGAAGCTAGGCAGTGTGCTGAACCCAAAGATGCAGCGTGGCAAGGACTGCATGCACTTGAGGCTGGCAGCCGAGGGTTAATAAATAGGTTTCACCTCCGTAGCTGGACTCAGAGGAATCCTGAGTGAGAGCAAGATCTTGAGTATTTCCTAATAGTTCTGGACATGTTAAGTGCAGGGAAATGGAATGAAGACTTTAACGGGACACGTGAGGGATTTGGCAAAAGAAGCAGAGCAACCAGGGAACTATCAAAGGACCTGCAAGGAAATTACCAGGTTTGGGCACTCCACAACTTACAGAAGTGCCTGCTTGGGACTAACAAGTGAACCTTTCTGGGAGGGGCTGTGATGGACAGACTTTCCTGGAACTGACTGTAATTATTTGCTTCCTTAGCCACAAGAAGAAAACATAGTAACTCATGTGATTACTCTTCTTCTGGGAAACAAAACCCAGCTGTTCTCATGTAATGACAACACAAATTCCATGTAAGAGGAAAAAGCAGATCTTGCTGTAACTAGAATCTTTCCCTTTGGGATATTTCTTATATAAGCCCTGCCACAGTCAGTCCTTCACATTGCAGAAGCATTTAATATGTTTTGCTCTCTTCCCCATTATCCTCAAGAAGCTCGATTATATTCCTCACTGAAATTCTCTGTCTGACTCTGAAAATTTGCCCACAAAACTCCCAGGGCAAACATGTAAGACAGATTTGAGATGGGAAATAGAGGAGTTGGACACTGCCAAGTCCCAGGTCTGCTGGCTTGTGTAATGAAAAAGAAAATAATTCATAAGTAGAAAGAAAAACCAAAGTGACATTTATATTGCCATTATCATCTATCGCCCTCATGAGATGGCAAGGAACAAGTTGTGCCTTTTAAAGTTAGTTTCAGCCAGGTTGCAGCACTTAGGTGGACTTTGGAAAGTTTCTTTCCAGTTGCAAAGGCCAGAAACAAGCTGTTAAGTTTTTCATGTTGCAGCACGCAATTTTCTTACAGCAAACTGTTCTGCTGACAAACAAATACTTTGTGAACGTATTAGCTACAGAGAAAAAACATGGAGCCAAGTTGGTGCTGTCAACTTAGAATTATGGCCTCATAATAACTGACTAAAGCTCTGCAGCTGCCTTCTACAACTGAAGAATTACTACATTCAAATGAACACAAAATGGAGGTTAAAAGAGTAACATTTCCAATACTGAAAAGGAATCTGGTATTTTACAGCCTGTTACAACAGATAACAGATCAATTAAGAATGTAATAGCCATGTTTTTTAAATGCATGAGAAGACATTAGACAGTATTCCATAAAATCTTTCCTCCACCCATGGATGATTTAAAGCTTAGTAACACCTAAAATGCCAATTGTTTTTTGAGCAACATTCCATGCCAAGTGCTCTTCAGCTAAGTATTTGTTTCCACAGAAAGAGAATTTACCTGAAAACTTCAGGTCCCCTTGTTCCTCCTGTGCATTTTTCCATTGGACCCAGTTTTTCCAGGCATTTACCCCATACATATACTTTAAGGTCATCCCAGAAACAGAGCATCCTGCGTAGGAGCCCTGCATCAGATTCCGGGGTTCTACAGAAACGACAGACTTCTTCCGACCCTACAGGCAAAGACCAGAACAAATAAGCACTATGTCTATGGATGCTTAACTTGATCTCGTATCAAAAGGTTGTTATGCTCACAGGATAATAAAATCCTACTCTCATGACAGAATCTGAATGGATATGTGTGCATTTTTACTATGTGGACAAATATTAACTACGTTTGACAGAAAAGGTGCAATAAAATACAATTCTCACTGTGATAAATATGCACAGAAATCTATTCTGTTCTAGCTACACAAGCAAAAATTGAGTCTTTCCTGTAGGTTATGACTGTACTTAAAAGGCATCACTTTTGGCATTTTTTGAAACATATAAAAAATGTTCTGCACTAAAAAGAGCACTTATTCTACGTAGCTGTGGGAAGGGAGAAAATCTTATATAGCAGAACAAGAAAAAATATACAGCATAGTTAAATCGAATTCTCATTGCCACCCTGGAGCAGTATTTATTTACTTCTGAGAATAAGCACGCACATGATGGTATTACTTCAAATGGAAGGAACTTGTGTTCCAGAAGTACTTTCTTACCCGTCTTTTTGGCTGTGGGAAACCATCTCTATGTCTCCGTCTTGCTCGTGAACGTGAATGCAAACCCAGACCTTTATTGAGAGGGTCAAAGGAGTCTGTAGTGAAATCAACACCATTAAGAGTTTAATTGTACGATTTAACAGCCCAGTTAGAAGTGTCATTTAGATACTATGGAGTACTTTACAGTTGACAATCACACCTGTATGTTCAAATAGTGATTTACCTTTGAACAGCTACACAATCCATGCACCATCTGTATAAATAAAGTAAATTCACAGAAGAGGGAAAAGGTCTCCTCAGTGGGTGTACCCATTCAGGCAAACATTCTTATGCAACACTCAGATTATATTTAACCTGCCCGAGGGGAGACTGAGCTGAGCTCTTAGGCAGAAGCTCTTCCCTGTGAGGGTGCTGAGGCGCTGGCA